>CM021315.1:3738627-3770135 GCA_010645155.1 Tigriopus japonicus
CCATTTTTGGTTTATTTTTTTTGTTGGTACGAAATCTTTCAGCCTCTTCCCTTACTTATTGTAACAATTTTCATACGCTCCCAAAATTCATTTTTTAAATTTTCCTGAGGTGTAATTTCTCTGTACCTCAATATGTTCAAGTCTTGCGCTTTTGGGCCTCCTTCACAAATGCAATGAGTGGGTTGTTTAGAAGCACAATTATCACATATGAGTTTGCCAAAACTACTAAACTTTTGCTCCGGTTTTCTGTTTTGCTTGTAAAAAAATATGGAAAAACTTTGTTCATGTTTATATCATACATCTGAAGCAAAAACTCACTATTATTAGTTTTTCGTTCCGCTGTATGTTGTTATCCAGACTACAGGTAGACTGGGCTTGTAACTTGTTTAAATGTTTAGGGAAGATGGTGTAGCGCAGTTGACCAACGCGCGGGCCGAGCCATGCTCGGGTTCATGGGTTCGATCCCAAGTCTCCCCCCCCCTAACTGTCTAGTGGATATTCCGCCTCGAATGGCGCCTCCAGAACCCAGAATGGGACCCAAGACTCCATTACAATTATAGTATAAATCATGTATAGATACATATCCAATGAGAAAATTCTCGCCATAAAAACATTATTAAATGAAGGTTTTTGAATTTCTGAAGAATATCGAATTGAAGATTCATCTCTTGTGAGCAGAAGTTATTTTACAAATTTTTAGGTATCATACCATCAAAAGGAATGTTGGTTGACCCCTGTATATACATAGGAAATAAGCGTCGAGAGCGAGCAACATGACAAAAATGATGTATCTTTCAAAGCTAAGCTGTCTCAAATCGAAATTTATCATTTTTTGTGGACAAATGTTCACCAAACATAGAAATATGAGTATGAGCAACATCTTTACTTTACAAAATAATGGATTTTGACGATTTTCTCGCTCTTGACGCCCATTTTTTGAACCGTACATGGGTCATCCAACATACTTTGTCTAATTAAATCATAGCTGCGAACAAGTTTGTCTGACAACAAAATTTGTGAAATAACATCTGCTCACAAGAGTTGTATCTTTATTTCGATTTTTGGCAGCAATCCGAAAATGGTGCAATTTAACGAATTACAGGCCCAGTCTACCTATGGTCTGGATACCCCACGGAAAAGAGAACGCACATGAGTTTTTGATCCAACCAAGTTAGGTCCACTTAGCACACAAAAAAGTGTCAGCACTTTAAAGAAGCAATCAAAAGAAGAAAAAAACGTAAGACTTGCACAGTACTTGTCATTATAAGGTGTAATGTTGCCAAAAAAAAGGGAAGCAGAGTACGCACTTCTTTCTTTTACGTTTTTCTTAGTTTAAACACAACGAAAGAAAGTATTCTTTTAATGAGAGGAAGAATACCAATCAGATGCTCCTTGTATGAAGAATATTAGAGAAAACAAGCATTTTTGTTCTCTAGATGGCACCTGTATTGTTTTGAAAGGAACGTCTACGCAGTGCTAGTAACGTCATCTATTGATTTTACATGAAACTTTCACCCAAAATAAATATCTCTGAATTGCTCAAGGTTACCAAAATATTTCAAAAGACATGGAGGATTGTTATTTCCGTGTTTAATCACAAAGGATTGTAAATTACCTAGTGTCCACATTGAAAAAGATGAGAATAGGCCATGCTTCCAACGATTGCATTCGTGAATACTCTGCATTTCCAAAAAGATAACTTTTCTCCACAATTGAAATCAATAGTAACTCATACAACCAAATTGATGTTCTGTCTTACTTTCTTAATTCAGCTACCCTGGTAGTTTTCATTCCTCATGCAACGTAGAGATGCTCAAGTACAATGAAGTGCTCTTGATGCCAGCCCTGCACAAACAATTATGCGCAGGGAAACTTAAAATTTAACCAGAACTTTTCGCTTAAACAATTCTGCCAACATGGAGAGTATTTATTTTATTCATATACTTAATAAATAATTTTGAGCTTTATTTGCTCAGAAACCCTTCGAAAAACTATCAATTTGTTTTCAAGTAGCTTTGCAAAGAAGGAAAATTTGGCTTTCCATGGAAAAATATTGAGACCTGTCCAGAGGAAGCCGAACACCTTGAACAGCAATTCCACGTAGCAATGAAATGACATTCAATGACATCTAGCGGCAGAAACTAGTCTTTCACATTTTGATGCAATCTTTGGCCTTAATTTAGGATCAAACAGTATGACTTGGCGATATTATTTCTTATAGACAATGTTCCTAAGGTCGAGTAGGATGAAAATATGATGAAAAATGGCATTTTAGTCTCAACCACTAAGGTTCACATCAAGGTAAAAAATATCTACGCTCTATTCTCCCATGACTTTGCCCCTGTTTTGGCGCCATCTAATGGTAAATTTTGAAGCTTGCGCTAAAATCCACAATTCAATTAAATTTCTGGAATTTGTTGGCCAGAATGTTCAGGAACAGCAAAAGAAGGACTGATATTTAATGGCTATTTTACGTCGCTTGTCGTGGGCTTTTTGGTCAGTCCATCCCGGAAATTTTTGCTTTGTTTATTTGCTTCCAAACCGACACTCGTACCAAAACGATGAAAGGTAAACAGATCTACCATTCTTAGGTAGTGATGCTGCTGGCAACTTACAAAACCTGGAAGGTCTCAATAAAAGGATGTTTTGCCAAAACCAAACACCTTTGAACGTGCTAAAATATCAGAATAATTACTATGCCATCAATTGCAAGGTATATTTTCTTTTTTGGAAAACCCACTTCATATGTATATCAAATATGACGATTTCTCAAAACTTCATTTGTGCAGCACTTGCCTGCCCATTGATTGTGTAAAGCTTTACCCCCTGACACAAAAGTGATGGCAAAAAGCTCTTGTGGTATGAAAATAATAAAATTTGTGGCTTTGATGTTTATTTTCACGTGAGCTATTTGTTAAGGGCATCCCATTTGACAACAAATTGATAGTGAAAATAATTGTTTCGCAAGTGAAAACTAATAAATTGTGTTTTCCAGTCAATATGAAGTGCTAAGATTGTTTAAAGTAATTGAAAGTTGGTAAATAAGGGTACACGACCAAAAATGTAATTAATTACAATTATTTGGCCCAAAAAATGTAATTAATTGCAATTACAATTACTCCCAGCCCAACTAAATACTTATTGTTACAACTGTAACTTTGAAACTAACTTTTGCTTTGAAATATTCTAAATTAGCAATTTTGGACAAAAATACCTGATTTTTGTAATTACATAGCAAATTAAATTTATAAGTATCTGGTGGCCTAAAAGACCAATAACTATATTTTTTTGTTTTTACTATAAAATATAATTTCAGCTTGTTTTCTAACTTTGATTTTGACTAATGAATTACATTTTTCTAAAAAAAAGAATCCAAAAGAACAAGCATTTTCCTCACTTTTTTGAAAATTTCTCCAAATTTGTTATTTTGGACAAAAATTGAAGATTTTTGTTTATATAAAGCAAAATGTATTTGTTTTTGGTGAGTAATTTTAAAAAATGTAAATGAAAATACGGTTTAGCCCTGATGATTGTAAAATTATTTTTGGTAACATAAACACATTTATTTGCCTTTTTGCACTTTTCGCCTTTATTTACACGGTTATTTTACGAATTCGGCCAAAATTAACAAATTGTTGGGAGTTAGCTATTTCCTCTTTGAAAATGTTTACTTTTGGAAGATTTTTTTTCAAATTTGAAAACTAAATCTGATTTTACGCTCCAGCGTAGGCTAGAATAGTATTGATTACTACCACTTCAATATCTAAATTTTGCTCTTCAAGATTGAAAAATAACAAGCACATGACAAGAAAGTATCTGATGCTTTTTGTTTTAGAAATTTCATGTTTTTGCGAATTTTCTAAATTTTATATGCGCTTTTTTGGTTTTTACATATGTTTAAACAGCCAAGAGAAACAAATCCTCTACTAAACCAACCTTTCAAATTCACCCATCAATTCACCCTAGCAGCATTGTACTCTCTACTTTCACCGAGGTGTTTTTTTGTGTGTTACTTTCTCTATGTGTTCTTTCTTTAACTCGAAAAAATGTAATATTATTATTCAATTCAATTTCATTAGTTAGTTTTTACTGTAATGATTTTCAAAAATCTTCAAATTTTCTTTAATTTAATAATATTCTGAATTTCAAAGGCTAAGTGAACAATGTGTAGCAAACTAGTAATGTGAATAAAATCAGTCATCTATGGACTTGTTTTTTGTCAAAGTTTCCTAAGACCAAACTCTGAAATGTAAGTTTTAACACAAATTATGGGAAGATTTAGCACAGAAAAAAATGTGTTTCAAGTGATATTTTGTACATATTTGAGCTATTTTGATGTAACCTGTAAATGTAAGTTTGAAATGTTAGTTTTAGAACAGAAATAATGGGAATATTTAGCACAGATTGTGAAACGACTCATCTAATCTTCAAACACATATTTTCATTTTATTTCTTTTTTTTGTCTGTTACTGTGAATCAAACTTGAAGTGTTCATGAAACATGAAAGGGAGACTCATGGCACTAGAAACACTTGATGTTTCTCTTCCTTTATCAATACTAGCAATCCATAGTTATGACAGATTCTATAATTGCAGTGTGTGCATATTGGAGCTTGATTTTAATTGAAGTTCTAAAGTTTTCAGGTATTTGGGACCTCACACATTGAACGGCAGTTTCAATGTTGAGAGGCAATGCCACCAACAAAATCAAACATCATTAGGTCATGGGCAAAATGATAATTCAAACTTGCAGGTGACTGTATCAATACTAATAAAAATTCGAGAATCTATTACCTTTTCACCTCAAAACTGGAACTTTAAATGAACTATTGCAGTTGTTCCTAAGAAAAAACTTTGTTTTCGGAATGTCAGTTAAAATTGACTCACGCAACCTTCAAACCTATGGTTTAGAAAAAATAGTCAAGATTATAATAATGGCGTTGCGCATTCTGCCACCAGATGTCGTGAATTGTGACAGAATAACTGAAACAAGGGAATGTATTGCTCAAAAATGCACATCCCTCAGTTATTTTTCAATTCACAACATAAAAGTAGTAAAAGTCAAAATCAAAGTTTTGTGAATCCCAATGCAAAGAAAAACAAATGTCACACATTGTCATAAAACTAATGGCGACCCTGATTGTTTACATTTTCCATCTCATAATAACAAACCTTGCGATTCAGCATGCCAGACCAAAAGAAAAATAACCAGGAGGGAAAGAAAACCACGAAACGTTATAATTGGAAACAATGTTGTGTCTATAACTGCACCAGTGACTATCGCGAAGCCAGAAGAAACAATATCACTTACTACAGCTTTCCCGCCTTGAACCAAGAACAAAGAGAATTATGGCGCCAAGCCGTTTGTCAATTTCATCCTAAAGGCCAAGATTGGTACCCAAAATACTACTCTCGAATATGTGCTCTCCATTTTGTTGGCCATCAGAAAAGTCCCACACGGAACCATCCTTCATATGTACCCACCATCTTTAATCTAAGCTGTCTTTCTGTCACTTCTTCATCTAAAAGCACTCGTTCAAAAGGCAAAAGAAAGAAAGCTAAATCAAGACCGGAGCCCTTTGATTATGTTGAAATGGAAACCGATCCTTTGGCATTATCATTTACCGAAGAAGTAGCAAGTCAAACTGATGCCTATGAAGTGTTACCAGATGTCCCAGTGGGATTTATGTTTTGTGAAAGAATTGGTGGCGAAGTTGAGTTTTCTGTGAGCACGCAAACGATTTTACCAAAACCGAGGCCGGGCTTTGTATGAGTGAGGCTACGCTCAGGTTTCTAATTGCCCCGGAATTTTCCTCCTCTGGATTGTAATTAGAATATAGTATTTAAAACCGAAGTATTATCAACCTATTTTTTGTATTAAATTATATTTGACTCTAAAGTGAAATCGCAGATGAGTTGACTAGAATTGTTTTCAGGGCATTTTAAGGAAATGAAGAAGTTTTGGGCGTTACCTCAAATTAGAGCGGATCAAAAGAGTGCCAGTACGATTGATCAACAATAAAATAAGATAAAATGCGATGTGAGTCATAGTTTAATAAATCATAGATGTCTCAATTCTGACGCCCAAAGAAAAAAAGTTTTTTTTCCTCCTCTTTTCAGAGTAGAAATTCTAAAAGTTTGGCGCAACTAACTCTCCTTTCTTGCTAGTGTTCAGCTGACCTACATCGTAAAACGTCTAAAATTTCTGCTCTCCAGAAAAAAAACTATTTTTCCTCCTCGCTCTATTGATGTGTTTCGAACTAGATTTTTAGCAGAGTTTTGCCAAAGGCGAGCAACTTTGACGGAGAAGCAATAACGAATTAGAGCTGTGCATCGGATCCGAAAGGTCCTCCAAACCCAATCCGAACTGAATTTTCATAGTCCGAACGAATCCGAATACGAAAATTTGATGCTCAATCCGAACGAATCCGAATCCGAAAATTTGATGCTCAATCCCAATGAATCCGAATCCGAAAATTTGATGCTCAATCCGAACGAATCCGAAAATTTGATGCTCAATACGAACGCATCCGAATCCGAAAATTTGTGGCTCAATCCGAACGAATCCGAAAATTTGTGGCTCAATCCGAACGAATCCGAAAATTTGTGGCTCAATCCGAACGAATCCGAAAATTTGTGGCTCAATCCGAACGAATCCGAATCCGAAAATTTCTGGCTCAATCCAAACAGATCCGAATCCGAAAATTTGCCACGCAATCCGAAAAAATCCGAACTCCTAAATTCAAATTCATTTTGGAAAAGACGTGTTGTTGGAAGTTTAGATGGGCATTCTAATAACATTTCCTTGGTGTTGAGAATTGCAGGAAGAAATCTCTCCACCCTTGAATGACCTCGTGAAAGGAGCAAATAGTTTTTACTCTTTGATAACACCTACAACAATGCATGGTCAAACTGAGTGGCTGAATGGTAAGATTTGCTAATTGAATCAACTTAATTTTTCAATCTTTTAACACTATTGTATATTTGATAGAACATGAAACAACTAAATAACTTCCAGAGTAATAACAAAAATCCTTAGTTGAAGGTACGGCAATTACACGTATATTATAAAATCAAGAAAAAAAGTTTCGAAATGGAAATCGCGAGAATTGAAATTTTGAAGAAAATGATCTAAAAGTTCGGATTATTTTCACATTATGTCGGATCCGAAAAAATATTTCGCAAATCCGAATCCGACCCGATCGGATCCGAAAAGTCGGATACGATGCACAGCTCTATAACGAAGTATGGAGTAGAGGTTGGGTTTGTTTCGTCAAACCTTGCGCGTTCATAAATCGAACGGAAATCAACTAAAAAAAAAAAAAATCAAGGAACCTCAACCGTCCTTATCACAGATCATATAATGACTAGATGTCGCATTGGCCCGGTCCGTCGGCGAGAGAAACGTGACACCACTTGGCCCAGCTGCGCTAGCTTCGAAATCTCAGGGCGACCGCGTGCTCAGAAGTAACGACGCTCGCTTGCGTCGAGAACAAAGTACGTACGGTACGTTGAGTTTGCTCAGGATTTGGCCACGCTGGCAAAATTTTGAAAAGTTCGAAATTCCCACCATTTTAGGGTGTAGTGTTATGTACCAGCTGATGAAGCAAAGTTGTCCACCTTTTTCTCGCACGAAGCGAGGTCTAGCCATTATATGGTCTGTGGTCCTTATCCTTAACAAATAGCTGTTCTGAATCAAAACAACAAGTAAACATTACCCACAGGTTGATTTCATTGTGGAAAAAATCATGTCTGGCAGATACAGTGGGCTTCGATGTTGCGTCTTCACTTGCAATAGCAAATATAAAGAGGGTAGAGACCAGGGAATTACATTCTTCAGTTTCTCTCGCAAAAACAAAGAACAACGAGAATTATGGCGGCAAGCCGTTTGTCGATTTCGCCCTGAAGGCAACGATTGGTTTCCAACCGAAAACTCAAAAATCTGTTCCCTTCACTTTGTGTGCGGGAAAAGGAGTCCCACGCGAACGCATCCCAACTATGTACCTACCATTTTTAAAGAAGGACATGATTCTGATACTTCCCTGAAGAAAAGAAATCGACCCCGCTCTAAAAAATCCAGCATACCGGAAGAAATTAGAATTGACAGTGGAGTGTTTGAGGAATCTGACCCTTTGACTTTATCTGATCCTTCGATTGTATCTGATCCTTTGACTGTATCTGATCCTTTGACTGTATCTGATCCTTTGACTGTATCCGATCCCTTGACTGTATACACATCCGAAGAAGTTGGGTGTCAAACAGAACCTAGTAAAAAATTACCACATGTGCAGATGGCGCTGATGTTTTGTGAGCGAACTCTTTATGAAACGAGGACTTTTGTGGGTATTCAAACCGATTTCCCCCTAAAAGAGAATGCCTGACCAAACGAAGTTTCTTTGGTTTTCACAAGGAACCGTATTACTCAATATTTTCATATTTGAAACAAAAGCTGTACATGATTTAGATTAATCAGGTTCCTGGATTAATATACGAGCGGTTTTGTGAAACCGTAGCCTTGACCGTATTCATATCCGGATTTCAGATGCGATTTTGTTAGTGATCATTTTGAAACATGGAAGTATAGTGAATACAGTCTATATTAGTCTAGTAAGATATAACAAATTTGTCCGTCCGTTAGTTGCAAGTTTCTCTTGAATATAGAGATATTCTCTGGACCTTTTTCGAATATGAAGTTATTCTTTTGTGAAGAGTCATTTCACTGTTAATAAAAAGTAATTTTATATCCAGATCTGACAAGTTTTCCGAGCAATTGTAATCCCAATCTTTCCAAAGCGTTGAGAAATTGTGGTGTTAATAATAAAAGAAATGTGAGCGGAAACCTAACAAATTTTTCCATATGGTGGCCAACGAAAAATATTTCAATAGTTTTTTTTTGCGTTTTCAAGCACGGAAATGTTCTTAAAAATGGCAAAACATGTCTAGCTTCTGATCAAAGTTTGATCCATCATTCTTTGCCAATCTTGTTATTTCGTTTCTTGAGAACTGGATTACAGCAGAGAGATTGGCCCGATCACAAAAACATATGTTTTGAGATCGTTTGATTAACGACTTACATTGTGATGGCGCCAGAAGTCAAATTTTCCCCTCTGAAATGCTTGAAATTATGTGGGGGGTTTATGGTTATTTTATTTTCCATCGCAAAGGCTAACACCAAATCTGCCAATCTTCTCAACCTTTTGGAGCAAGGTAATAAATAATGACATGGAAATTGCTCGGTTTTTCCAAGTACAAGGTTTTTGATTCAAGAATGACGCTTGAAATGGACGAGTCATAAATGGGGAGTGGATTTTAATTTAGCAAAAACGACAAGCAAGTTAACAGTTTATCTATCTTTCTCTGGTGTAAGAGGTAGTAACAAAATGGTTGAAAAATGTCGAAATAGTGGGGAAAAAATAAAATAGTTGGCTGAGTTGGTGAAATTCAGGAAGTGTTTTGCCTTAACGTTATTCAGTGGCATATTTGAACTATTGGAAATTTAAAAAAAAAATATTTTTCCACTCCCCAGTTTTGAGTTGCAAAATTAAAACAGTGATAAAGATGTAGCACTAAAACTTAGTAAAATCAATTAAAAGATTTCTTTCCCCACATGTTTTACTTGCTTACTTTTCTTGCTCAAATCAGAGATAACATATTTAATGACATTACCAACCTTGCTCAAATCAACAGCCATTCCTGGCCTGGCATCACCCAACTCTTTTTCTCCAGGTTCATAATAAAATCTTCCCTTTTCAGAGCAACAACATCCCAGTGCCCACAATAAAGGTAAAGTAAAGCTGTCATTTTCATTTTTGGTCTCTTTCTTTGAGATTAAAGGATATCTAATCCATCTTAGTATTCAGGAGTCTCAGTTCCCCGTCTGAAGCTTCAAACATATCTCAAAACAACTTGAGGGTACCACGGATATGTCGTTGCCAAAGAGATCGTCCTGTGGGAACCAATCCAGGAAGAGGATTCTCTTATGGTGTTGGTAATCCTGAGGATGCTTTCATCAATCCCAATCTAGGACACAACCAACACATTGAAGATTGGATTGAAGACATCCAAAGGGCGGAACAAAAGCAAACTTTCCAACAAAACCTACAGGTTCAAAGCAAAGGTGGAAACGTGGGTCTTCTTGAAGAGCAAAGCTCTGGAATGTTGGATCAGGAGGCATTTCAGTTCAAACGAAAAGCGAATGAAGGCGCCATTCTTGGCAAGACTCCTCAAGGTCGTGAACCAAATATTTTACGACCTCAAATCCATGATTATGGGAGTTCTTGGGGTGTCAAACCGCCCATGGATGATTTCAGACACGAACATCCAAAGGACATTCCACAACCTTTCCCTGACGGACCAATCTTTGAAGATTTTGAAGAACCAAGTTCAAAACCTGAGGGTCAATTGCCCATATATAGCTTACCTGGAAAAGAAGAAGACTTAAGCGTACCAAAGAGACATGAGACAGCTCCTGGGAGAACTTCCAATGGTTATTCAGGTCAACCACGCGAAAATCTTCTGAAAGCTATACCAGAAAATCTTCCAAGAGTTTGGGGCACTTCAAATCCAAGACTGCCTTCTCAGATAAATCAAGCTTTTGATAGTCCTTTGAATCGTCCATCCAGTAATGGCGGCAATTTGGGAGATTTTCAACCAAATTTCCCTCCTGAGACCAAGAAACCCAATATTCAACCAGGTAGGCCGGAAAAGCGTGGGCCTGACATAAGAAGATCAAAATTAAACTCGGGATGGCTGAGTATTCAACCTAAAGCTTCATCTGGCTTTGATCCTCGAAGAGGCTCCAAGATTGTAGGTGATTTTGGACCTAGGAAACAACCAGGAGCATCTTTAAGCCAGGATGCTGAGGATCCGATTGATCTGAAGAAGAGGGCCTCAACAGGGCAAGGATCTAAATTTAGATCGAATGATGAAGATCTAGAGTCAGGAAGATTCGAAGAACAAGATGAAGAAAGGTTTGGGGATCGCCGAAAAAATATAGCAAAAGAAAGGGTGGAATCCGAGAGACAAGCGCGGTTGAAGCATTTAAGGGAAGAACGCCGAAGAGAAGCCGATCGGAAGAGGAAACGCACCAGGAAAAGTGCCAGTAGAAAGTCTTCTAAATCAAGGGCAAGCCAATCATCGTCAATCTCAAGGAAGAACCAGTTTCACGCCTCACGTGGTAATGGGATTGGCTTTGAATCCAATACTGAGCATCGTAGCCAGAAATCGGCTTTTGCCCATGAGCTAGAGGAAGCGTCGGAGTATGAGAGCGTCTACCAGGATGAGATCCCAGATAGGGAACTCATTCCATCTCGGAGAAATCCATTTGAGACTCGACGAAGACCAGTCCAAATGAGAACCCCACCAAAATCATTCGGAACTAGCAACCCATTAAAACCTCGTTCTATCCGAAGACCTATTATCGTGCCCTCAAAAAGAGCGCCACCACCACGACCTTCAATCCCTAGAGTTCAACCACAAGCAGGATGGTTAGGTTAAAAATCTAAGAAGTAAAAAATAAAAGTAATATATTTGTATAAAGAAGATTGAACCGACTTAGATAAATACATTAAATACGTTTTGGATTGTGGATTGCCAATTGTTGACAAGATTAACCGGAATATGGATACTTTTTGTGGTATCTATAAATAGGCGCCCCTAGACGGTTGTATCTGCCGGATTCCCGTATTTCATCTCGGGGAACGTTCTCAGAGAAACTGTCGACATCCTCATCAAGCAGAGGGGATGGCTGGAACCGAGTCACTCTTTGGCTGGGTTGACTCAAGAAAGACTCATCCTGAAAAGGTGCAGGCTCAGCTTTAAAAGGATCATTGCGGGGTCGCCCTGTGAGCGGATCAAGGAGAACCCAAGAAGTTTGTCTTCTGATCTGAGGTCTGGGAGCATTGGACAAGTCATCGAAGATATTGGATCTGAAAGGATTAAAAGATTGAAAGAGATGTTCTCGCAATCGGTTGTGGTGTTCTCACGAAACCTAGTCAACTTACTGAGCACTCCTCTTCTTGCGACCATAAATGGGGTACTTTTGTCTCCATTTGTAAGCAGGTTGGTTACCATTGAATTGGTTTTCGTTATTTTGGATGCCATATGATGTAAGGGTTGGAATTTCTTCGAAATTGTATTCTTGGATAGGAGTTGGATTTCGCTCTACTCGGGGAGAGGTTGCGACTGTTTCTTCTGGTAGTTCCGCGTAAGGAAAAAAGCCAGAACCGAAATCTGAGAAGGCTGTACTTTTTAAACTGTCAAAAATATTTGGGATTTCGGTATTTCTGAAAATGGAAAATAAGACATTCACATAACATAATTGGTGTGAGAAGTTTTTGGAACAAAAGATTCACCTCAAGAAAGTGGGAGTTGATGACGGAGAGTAACTTTCAGGATCCTGATGGATAGAGTTGGTGAGAAGGCCAGAATCTTGCTCACCAGAACCTTCAAAGAAATAGGTCGGGTTGGGTTTGTGAGGGCTGATCGGCAATTGATAGCGTTGTTGTTTCTTCTTATTTTGACGCTTCTGAAATTGCTTAGCTGCCTCCTATTTCCAAGAAAAAAAAATCAGAAAGGAAGATTAGATATTTTTTCACCTTTTCTTGATCTAATACCAAAAACTAAGTGATTGTGTTTCAACATATCGGATAAATTTTGCAAGAATATATAGAAGCGATGGATCGGGCCACGATTTTACATTGTCTGATCAATAGGGCCCGGAAATATTTTTTTAAAATATAAAATATTTAGAAAATATTTATTCGTTTTTCCTCGATTTTTTAAATATTTTAGCTTTTTCAAGAAAAAAATAAATATTTTCTCGAATATTTGAGTGAGAAAAAATATTTCAGGCAAAAATGAGGAAAATAAATGAACGACCAAAACTCAATAGGGCTTACCAAAAATGAACCCAAAATACTAAAACCTCTGCAAAATGGCATTTGTCTTGAAATTTGACTTTCAAAACCAAAACTACTGTCATACTTGAAAAAAATTACGTCATCTATTGAGGCAAATTGAAAATTTTATTTTTGAATCAATTACATTCAAGTATGCCTCTATAAAAGACCAAATAAATGCATCAAATTCACCGGAAACAAATTTGGAAAGTCGGTGCACACAGACAAAAATTCCAAATAATGGTCTTGTCAAAAAGAAAATATTTGTTAAATATCTGGCTTTTTCCAAATATTTTGGCCTTTTGTAGAAAATATACATTGGATATTTCGTCACTTTGTGCAAATATTTTTCCCCGGCCTATTGATCAGGGTCGGCTCGGCTTGAAACAGACATCAAAATTTTGGATCCGGATCAGGTCTGGATCAGTGCGAATCTGCATCGGAGTGGATCGGATCGAATCCAGCTCACATAGGGTCTTTCAAGAAATATTTTCTAGTGTCAGTGCTCGTTGTCACGATTTCAAGATCATTTTTTTTTTCTAAAAAGAACTTTTTTTGGAAGATAAAGAAAAACAAAATCTTGGAGCAAGTGATGAAGTTGAGCTTCAAAGCGACATTAGATTTAAAGTGTATGAGTCTACATCTCAAAGGTCGGTTCCGACTCCGGAGCGGTTCTTGAGTTTTTGGATCCGACTCACGACGAGCCGACCTCAGAACCCATCCGATCCGATGCTGAGCCGGCTCATGACCAATCCAGACCCATTCCTAACGTTTAATTACCTCAAAACCTCATCAATTAACCTGTTGTGACTTTCATTTGTTGCTTGAAGCTGACAACAAAGTTGGCGATGTTGCCGCATATGTTTTTCTTGGGGCTTTTAATATTCTATTCAGTTCAGCTATTTCTTGAATTTGTACCCTTCATTGTTACTTATTTACCAACATTTGTTGCCAATGTGCATTCATTGTTATGGAATTAATTGAAAGATAATAGCTACTGCGTAACTAATCTAAATCAAAAACGTATGGCCATCAGAAGATCCCGGAAAATAAATGATAATTGGATCTAAACTAAACTCTGATATCGTCATAAAATATGTTAAGATTTAATTACCTTGTTGCCTTGCAAACTTCTTATCTCTCTTTTAATGTTTCTTGCTTCAATCTTCCCACGTTACCCCAAAATTGATTTGACTTGGCAAATATCTTGATAATACAATCAATACTGTAGAGCCTCTGTATCAGTTCTTAAAGATGTCATTTTACCTTCTCACTCACGATGTCTCCAAGAGGAGACAAGTAATGGGAGCTGATTTCTCGTTCCGGTCTCAAATTTCGTCCCTCTCGTTGGGAAATGGCCAATTCCCGATATTGTCGAATCTGTTCTCTACTGATCTTCTGGCGAATCGTTCGACCCGTGGAAGGGTCCAAAATGGCGTATTGTGGTGTGAAGAAGCCTGCAAAAAAAGAGATAAATTGAACTTAATCTCCCGGAACAAACTGTAGATGCCCTTGGTTGGGATCTAGTAATATCTAAAATCATCGTGTAATAGATTTGGAAATTGTTCTTATCAAGCATCCAGTCAAGGTGAAATCTTTGAACAAGCCAATGACCGTGAGTCTCAGTGTTAATGCACTTAAAATAACGAGCAATCATGCTGTTGACGTCCTTAATCCCTTATTGGGACGGCCCTTGAAACCAACCATCTTTTTTGATTACGATCTAGCTCTTTTGAACCGGTCAGTATGTGAGAGTATGGTACAATTGAAACACATTTGGGTGGCAGACGTTCAAGGGCATCTTCTTTTACAATCAAGGGCAATGATTTTTCTGAGAAAAGCCGGAAGTCATTCACTTTGAGATTTAAAAAGTCCAAACTTTCAGGAGTTGTAGGGGAATGAATTTCTCGGTTGTCGGTGTATTTCCCAGACATGTTTTTAAAAGTGTCTCGACATCAAAAGAATTTTTCAAAGTCACGGACGGGCAAGAACATTACCGTAACTCTTAAAAAGTGGGTTATTTCCGCTCACTATAGTTTTCATTTAGTTTACAACGACTATGGGAAAAAGGTTTTCTGTATATGATATTTTTAAACAAATTAAAGCCTCTTTAAGGTTCAAGTATGTTTTATACAGTCTTTTTATAATACAATACCATGTCTAAAGGCTCTTCTACACGCCAAATAATTTGACAAATACTTGCTGAAATGTTTGATCGCCATAGTACTATGAGTGAGTAATGCATGAGACATTTTGACAAGTATTGGTTTCATTTTTGATGAATTTTTTGACGTGTTTGTAGACCAGCCACAATCTTATGTTTTGCAAACATTGATAACAAAGGTTATCAGTCTATGTATTTCATCTTTCCTTTAATTTCGATTTACATGGGTAAGTTTTTGAGGCACTATGACATGAAATCAAGAAATTTCAAAACAAAAAAATGTGTTTTTTTGCCACAAAGTTTGTCAAAAATCTAAATTTTAAGCATGAGCAAAAGGAAAAAATTTGTTTGCGATGACAAAGTTCGTCAAAAAGCTGCTCGTGTTATTGTACCTTAAGTCTTAGTATTCAGTAAAAGGGAAGGGATAAAATAGTAATCTAAATTGACAAAACAAATGGCCTATTAATCGGAACATCTTGTTTTGTTCAAAATACATCCAAAGTGGAAACTGGCTTCCTTGTTTACTTGGTCAGATGGCCATTATTGTTAAGTAAGATCCTTTTTGAAATATAAGGACATGAAACCCAAATACCGTACATGGAAGAATTGTTTGCTTCTGAACTGAAGTATTCAAGGCCCTTGTAAGGAAAAAAATCTACCAAAGAGAGACAATTTTTGACATTTAAGAACCTAGGCAAAGTCACATCCGACATGACACAAATTTTCCACTTTGATCTTTTGACTCAAGAATTCTCTTGCAATCCATAGTTGGCATTCAAGGCAACTAAAGGTATTAAAACTTGCCGAGGAATGGTACATTAAATTGTAAAGAGTCAACAAACCAGCTCGTATTTTGTGCGTCCCGTTGTGTTTCTCTAAAGATGCTGAATTCTTTCCGCAAAACTTGATTGAAAGTGATACAAAGATGTTGTTATTCGATAACTTCCTATCCGATGAACGGTTCTTGGTTTCGGATAGATTCTGATCTCTTTGGAGGACAACACACCTTTTGACATATCCTTCCTAAACTGAATGGTATTTTTTCGCATTTGAAACCCGAACAAATCGTTTTGTCAGATCATCGTTCTATGTGAGAATGAGACTCACTAGATGCAAGGATGTGGTGGAAATAGGAATGCAGAAATGAGAAATATGTGTTTTGATCCAAGCGAACGACCTTGTCAGTCAGCCGTTGTTTTTCTGAGGTATGATCTTGAATTCAAGTTAATGATCAGCGGGGTAAGTATACACCAACTACATACTGAACAGTAGGTAGTCGTCGCATTAGGGGTGGAATGACTACTCTCAATGTCAGATTGATGGCAATCTCATCCTGGCAAGCGCATTTTGCACTGGGAGGACGATAAATTTTCCTTCAATAGAGGTCTACGTAGCCAGAAGTGAAGCGGAGTAAAACTTTTTTGCTATTTCTTTTTAGAAATTTAGGTCGTTCATAAATTGATGGACCGGATATGATGTAAACAATATGTTTCTTTGTATTATTTTTTAAGATTATGTCTAATATTACTTTTAACAAGAAAGTTTCACAATGAACTCAGGGAATGTTAGTTATAGCTTGCACAGTGCTACAAAAGGTACAAAAAGGATTAGTTTTCGGCAAGGTATACCAGTTTTAGAACTTTACAAGCACAAAAAAGAAAGGGTTTCAAAAAAAAATACCTTTGCTAAAAAATCTTCAAATGATATTTGATTTAAAGCTAGATGGAAGCAAAGTTTTAATAGTATTTCAACTTGATCCAATTTTGGCAAATTTTGGAGACACTCCATATTTGTGGGCATTAAGGGTTGGTTTGCGAAACTCAAAACCCCCATACCCAGGAAATTTTTGGTGTAACCCAAAGTTTTATTTTTAAATAAGATATTTGTGTTGGCAAATGAACTTAACAGTGTTTTTTTGTGAATTTTGGGAGGGTTTCGGGGGAGTTTTCATCAAGGTCATTTTGTAGAGCTGGTTTTGAGCATAAAATAGATCAATTGATTAATCTAAGAAACTTTTAAGACAACCAACCTAAAATATATTCAAATCATAGAACGTAAAGGCTTGGTTTTCCATCTTAACCAAAACAATCAAAGTCCATGTAAAAAGTGCTTTTCTGGTGTTTTTTCCTTCCTTCTTTACTCCTATTTTTTTTCATACAGGACTCTATCAACTATCCATAAAAAGATCTACTGACAAAGACTCTTGAAAATGGGAATTTCCTTCGGTTTGGCAATGTTGGCAACCTATCGACCACAAAATGTGTCAACTTGACTGTCGGACACGCATATCTTTTTTACATACACGTGAATGATTCGTCAAAAATATATCACCGCAATTAGACCGGTGTAGCAAGCTAGTAAGGACACTTACATGAGACAAAGAAAAGTCATCTCCATCACAACAAGAAACAGTTACAGCGTGGCTGATTCTATTTCTATTTTTTAGTGCTGTCCCAGAGTTGCTAAACGTAATTGTAGTGTGTTGTGGCATAATCATCTTTTTGGTTGGACCAACACAGAGGGGAGCTATTTACACTTAATTGGTGAATTGTCGGCAAATCTAATTGAATTTGACCAGCGTGACTGCCTTCTCATTCTGGACACCCTGTGCAATGACGATGACCAGTATGTTTTTCTTTGTCCCTCTCATTGCTTTAATAATTGGACAATCATCTGTAAAGCCCATTTGAAATTTGGGTCCTAATGAGAGAAATAGTCAACAAGCAGGTGGTATTTTGAGCTTATCCACAAAAGATTTGTGGCCATTTGAAGTGTTTAGGGGAAAACATTTCAACTATTTCAAATATTTGAACAATTATTATCTCTATAACAGGCTTGGTGTCAAGTTACGCTTGGATGGAGTCATTAATAATCCTGTCAAGGTATGACAAATATCTGAAATTGCGATAAGAGATTCATAAACTTGGTTCCTTTACTTGTTTCGGACTATAATGTGTAAAATCTTGGTTAAAACCAAGTTTTGGTTCGGGAAAGACTAGACTATTAGCAATTGTGTCTGGCGGTAGCTGAGTTTATTTTGAGGTGTCAGCTAAACCAGCGATTCTAATTTGACTGGCACATGCATTTCATTTTGCCTCTTATAATTTACAGTTTTATTTATTTCTACTTACTTATTTGTAATAAACTTTTGTAATTTCAGCTGGTTCAATTTCGGCTGGTCTCTTCAGCAAATAATTTGACAAATATTTGTCGAAAAGTTTCATGCTTGACTTATACATAGTACTAGGGTTAACCAAATATTTTGAACATTCCGTGAAATATTTGTCGAATTATTTAAAGTGAAGACCAGCTTCAACAATAATATTTTTGGTAATTAACAAAATCAGCTAACGCAAGAGACAAGAACGAATAAGCAATCTAGTCAGGGTTAAGAGACATGCTTGAATTAATTGCTTAGAACAAGGAGAATCTCGGAAGGAAGCATTTTGTAAAGCATCAGGAAGGAAGGTAGTACAGATCAGCAGATTTGATCGAAGGTAAAGCAATTGTCACGTGCCAAATCCACGGAAGACACGAGGTTCTAATCACCTTGTGTGGCCCTAATTTCAACCTGATGAATGTGCATTGTCCCATAAACGATGTTATTTTCAAAGAACTCAAAGAATTCAAAACTCTTTAGAAATACATCCGGCTTGAACTATGAATGAACATTCCAATTGAAACGAAAAATTTGAAACCCCTGAAATAAAGAGAGCAAGCAAAAAAAAAAGAAAGTTCTAAGAGTCTTGGACCAAATTTCAATCAGAGAATGGCTGCTTCAGAAACAAGATTAGCTATTGAGTGGGTCATAACAAGGTCTCGGACAAAGTTGCAAAATAGAACCGCCACAAAAATTGCTTTAGTTCTGTCTGTTTTTCTTAACGAACTCTTACAGGATCTTTTCAAAGCATTCATAGTTTTTTCTAAATTCCAAAATAATTCGTTCAAAGCAAAACTCTTGCATGTTTGCAAGGAAGCTAACGATTAAAGAAAAAATCTAAAGATTCCAAGCTTTCGCCCAGAACTGAAATACGTTTTTGACCAGGAAATAGGAACTTTCAGGCAACTTTCGTCGAATTGGGTGTAAGTTATTGTAACCTTAGGGCTGAAATACAACAACTTCGGGCCAAAAAAATGACAACTGTATCCAAGCCCTATCCTATCAACATTTCCCGAGTTCTAGATTATCCAAAAACACAAGATGTGTTCAAAGAAATGAAATAATAAATCTAGTTTATTTTTGACCTCTGTCCTTTTTCATTCTTTAATACAGTCCTAATGCCCACAAAAAAAATTAAAAAAATGTTATTGCTGAGTCTAAGAAAATAAATCAGGACTCGTATTTTCAATATTGAAGGATATCATTTCCTCTCGAATTTCAACGAACAAAAGTGATCAAATCAAAAGTTCTTCAAACTTATTCACATTGAAAGGTAGGTTTTGCAATTGTTTTATGCGTGAAAATGTCTGTTTGTACTATATTATTACTTGAGAAGGCCACTGTTTCAAGGGACCATCATATTATATGTCCTTTTAGTCAAATAAAACTCACCAATTTGCGGCGCACAATCCACTATCCAAAGCCAGCTTAATATGGGTAGCACTTTCAACCACATGTTTTCGTTTTTGTTTCCAATTTACAACTGAGGCATTTGAAATGCCGAGAGTACGTGCGTACAGTGGTGAAGTACTGTATATGTATTGTACTGCAGTCCCACGACACCAACGTTGCTTGAGCGGTTGCTAAAAGTTGGTCTCTTTCGTTGCCCCGACGACGTCGTTCCGAGCGAGCATTTCGCCGATGGTTGCACATCTTGAGATTCCCCTCCTTCCTCCCGCTATCTAGGAGGGGAAAAGCGCATCTTTTCACGCAGAGCTCAAGCTTCAACCATCCATCCTCTTTCATTGGGACCACTTATAAAGGGGTGGAGTGCCGACAAAATAAATTGTTTGATGAGGCTTCAGGAGGTTGGACTTATACCATTCTTTGGGATTACAGATTTTAATCCTGAGCTTGCCAAGTCTGTTTTGGGTATTAATTTAACTATTTTTGGGACCTTTGTTAGCCATATTAATCCTTGCTCCGGTTATGAAATAGGTTAGCCGAAGCTTCAAAATGCGCCACTAGATGGAGACAAAACAGGGGCAAAGTCTCTTGATTACAGAGCTATCCTGAAGTTAATCTCACAGCCAAAATTGGAGTTTCGATCTTAGAATTGATTTCTCTTCTTATTTTGTGTCTTTTTGAGTTCAGCTACGATACTAATACATTCAAAATCAAAAGTCATGCTGAGCAATCATAAACTAAAGCCAAACATTTCGCAGAGGCACCCAGATTTATTTTAACCTTAGGATGGCACTTTCTGTCAATGTTTTCTTAGATTGAAGCTTAACTTAGTGTCTTATTTAAAGCTTGCTCTGATGGCAAGTGGTGTTCATTTTGGGAGCAAGAGAGGGCATGCAAGAAGGAAATGTTAAGGTGTGTTGAATTATGTAACGATCATCATTGACAAAACTTTTTGTTTTCATTAAAATCCTCAAGTGGGTCAAAAAGTTTAACAAAAATCTGACTTTTGGCAATAAAAACTAGAGGTAAAAAGTAAGCATTTCAATTTCAACTTGGTTCAAAGAAGAGGCCTGAAGCTTTGAAATGGTCCCAGGATAATCCCATCCATCAGAAAACTCAATGCAACAAAACTGATGCAACAAAACACTTTGTAAACTTGGTAATGCAGAAAACTTCATATGTAGGAAACTAAAACATTCCTTTTGAACATGCATTGTAGTTCATTCCTCCAGGTATTAAGAAAATGATAGCCTTATGATCAGACCTCTGGTGTAATTGTAAGTGAAATTGTAATTGAAATTACAATTACATAATTGCAATTCCATTTCCAAGTAATTGTAATTGCAATTAATTACATTTGAGCCCATGTAATTGACATTTTTCAATTACAAATTTAAATCACATTTCCACCTACATAAATAGTTCTGTGATTAGAAATTTCCCAGATTTTCCCCCGTCCTTCCAATATTTTTTATTTGTAATTGTATTTAATTACTTTTGAGACCAATACAATTGTAATTAATTACATTTTAGAAGGAATTGACACAGCTCTGCTTATGATGTCCTTTACATCGGTGCAGGAAACGATATCCTTTACATCGAGATTTATTGTCAAATCAACAGACGTCAGGTTTAGAGTGTAAACTTTGGTCAGTAGCCAATATCCAATGTTAAAGGTAAGAAAATAAACAAAAGGTAGCAAAATGTAATATCTGGGGCACATGTCCATACCTTTATAAGTGGTCCATGAATTTTCGGGTGCATTACTGTCCATGAATGTCTACATACATACATGGGTTGTGGCGCCTTATGGGCGACCTTGAAGAGGATGTTTCTCATCTCTCAGGCAGATTCACCTCTGGAAGATCACGGATTGTCCTTCTGAAAATGGCGATCATGTCTATCTCGTTTCTGACACCCCCAAATTTCTTTGTCAAATGGTTGCCCATGCCAACATTTCTAAGGCCTAAAGTCAAAAATAGGTAAGCATAAACCTCCAGCATTCTCCGTTGCCCCTATTTAAATGAGTCTGATAAAGATCTTGAGGAAGTTCAATTACTCTCAACAATATGATTCCGTGAAAATTCTCATGAGGAAGGAGAAGTTCAACAATGGTTTGCTTGCTAGCTCAACTTGAGATATTCTTTTTCATGCATGTCTGACGAAGCCAAAAAGTGTAAGGCGCTTCAAGGTCTAGATATTTTATTTAGTTGTACAATAAGTACTTAGGTTAGGGCCCAAGAACGACGTTCTTCCTATTGTTTTTCATTACTCTCAAACCAAACTGATGATGGGAGCCAAATTGGCACTCATCGTCAGATCGGTTTGAAGTTCCTGGTGCCAAGTCAGTGATCTTTTCAATGGACAATCATCCAGATAAATGGGGATTAGAACCAATGAAAATGGGCATTCGCGAAATGAGCTCAAAGCAATTTGATTTTCGACCAGAAGTGACTCACACTTATTGGTAAATGATAAGTTTTTCAACAAGGACCCATGGGTTTAAAAAGCAACTTACAGGGTTTACAAATTGCCAGTTCCGCAACCTTGAAAATCAAACGATTTACCCTCTCTTTTAATAAGCAAACAAATCTTGGTAAATTCAATGTTTAAGTAACCCTTCAATATACTTCTTTGTCATCAATTTTTTTTCCTGCATAGTGATAACCTGATAGGGACAAGAAAGCTTGATTCCAACACCGAGTTTCTGCCAAAATTGAAGATATTCAAAATTACAGTTTTTAGAAAAGACAAACTCTTGGGCGTCACAAAAGTTTCTGAAAAACCTAGTAGAGCGATTTGTAAGCTTCAGTAAGAATATCTAAGACTTATGTGCCACACTGTATGTTGGTCAGTCCCGTCCTTAAATATCACCGAATATGTGTTCCAAAGATTTTTAAAAACTATGTGCTTTTTTTGTTTGTTTGTTGCTGATGCCGCTCAAAAATGTCTGAAAATATATTACAAGACGTATTTCTTTAACATCAAAGGCTCACACCTTTTAGATTTCTTGGCCTAATTTTCGTCCTAAAATTCCCAATTGCAAAGATACCCTCTGAAAGTAAAATTGCGTTAAAGTCACTGAAAAAATGTTCGTAAAAATTCAACTTCATCAGAAATACATGTGAAAATTACATTTGCCAGGAAAATGTTAGACTCTTGCATCCCAAATTGATGTACAGTATATACTATTTCAAATGTTATTATTCTTACTTCTCCATAAACGGTGATTTAGAATTTCGTTGTTATTCATTGTAGTTTTCTTACGGGTTTGGAGTTTAATTCGTTCATTGTGATGCGAAATCCACACCATGAATACATTTTTGGATGAAGAAATTACAAAAATAAACAAATGTGAAACATGTAACGTTATTTTCAGACTTATTGCTAAATTTATCCTATCTTTTGGTAGCTTTCATTTTTTTCAAATATCACCGGAAAAGACAGTGCTAGTTCTTCTTAAACGGGGTTTCCAATTTCATGGCTATATGAAAATGAATTCTACTTTAGCAGCTTTTTTGGCTATTTTGGTAACGATCTCAATTATGGGAATCAACATCCTAGTCATAATTGAGCATTTACCAGAAGTCGAAGTACAAAGCACAAGGTCTTTTTGTCATTGTTGGGAAGCAAACTTCTTTCAAACCCGAAATGAAAAGATCGGCAAGACGGAGGAGAAAACCGTGATGACTTAATGACGGATTTTCAAGAGGACTTGACAATTAGTTTCCAAGGAGCTTTACAGAGGAAGTGACTTTGAGCACATGTTTCGTTCAAGCAAATGAACAATATATGTAAAGTACTTCCGTCATTCCATTGCGCTTAGAAATCCTTGCTGATTGATTCACGCTCCAAAATATTACTCTTGAACAGCGAAAATAACAATAGGTGAGTTGTTACATACATTAAGAAGTTTGGCCTGAGTATACTTACATGTAACAAGCCTAAATTCCCACAACGATTGTTTCATTATGTGGAAGAGGTGAGTTGTTGAAGGCAAGAAGAAATGTGTATTAAGAGTAAAAAGAATGGAGCTTAATCATCACTCTCAAGTTTAATCCCAGAACACAAAGTATTGTTGAAGCACAAACATGCTCAAGAATGGCTATTAAAATGCGTTTGCTTTTGCTCTCGCTATTAAGGAGTCTAACCCAAACTTCAAATAGACGCCTACAGATAGCGTGGAAGGTGAGGCAAATATAGAGAAAAATCTTGTGAGGTTAGCACATAATCTACTGACATAATTTGTTGTTGTGGGACTGCCCAGCATTTCAGAAAAGTTTTCCTCTACACCCAGACCTCACTTCATATTACCGTCAAAAATATGTTTATAAGATCAGTCTAAAAAGGCATGCGGAATGTGATGGAATTTTGTTTCTATCCTTTTGCCCCAATACAAAAGGTGCTTTCCTGAATTTTTAGAAATGTTGCTAGCAACAAGAGTGTTGTTATGTTCATTGAGAAACTACGCTAGAGCAGAGCTAAGAATAGTTGTACTGAAATCTCAGTAAAATTCAGTTTATGTACTGAGGCTATTCTAGAGGAAGGATACCCTGACTAAAAACTGTTGACGAAGGCACGAAACAATAAAGTCCAAGCAAAAATATGACAATAAAAAAAACGTGCTAGGGTTATTCCTGTATGTTAAAGGCGCCTGTTGAATTAGACAATGTAGTTTTTTCTTAGAAACTATAATGGAGCACGAATACTTTTTTTCCACCATAAAAACTTCTTGATGCCTTCAACAGATCCTTTAACAAATGGCTTAAAGACATACATTGACCTATTGGCTAATATTGATTGATTGCAAAGTTTCAGATTACTAAGTGAAGAAGGAGTAATCTAAGTGTAAATCTTATTAAGTTTTGATCTATCAATATTCAGCTATTTTAATGTATGTTTTATAACTATTTGTAAATCTGAGAAACTTCAAAATTTTCATCTTGATTCGTTTGGTATTTATTTCCAACTATATCATCAGCTGATGAAGTCTAATATTGTTTGTTGAACTAAGAAACAGGCCATACTCTGAGACCTTATTCATTATAACTTTCATCCCATATTTTTGGGTTATTTAAATCCGCCTTTTTCACTTTTATTCTCTTTTGGTGTCCACAACAATTCACGTTAAATTTTATCACCTGAATCGAGACTTCGTTTTTAAGCTAAAGTCTCCCCTGAGTTGCTAATTTAGAAGTTTATACTCTTGTTTTGGCATATATTTCAATATTGTCATGATAATGCCTATGACAATTCACCTGCAGTATTGACAATCAAGGCGGAGTTTGCGACCGAACGACAATGCTTTGAGTCACAGTTCGGTAATCGTTCGTTAATGAATCGCTTCCTAGTTAAAAGCCGCAGAAGCTTTTCTCAGAACAAAGCTCTAATAAACATTTTAATTCGCCATGACGAACACTGAAGTTTTGCATGTGTTCTCAACATGATGACCATATGTTTGTAGGTGCAAAACACGTAAAAACAAGAGCGTTAATTAAAAATTCCCCGGGACTAAAGTTACAGGAATCAAGGTGTCATCAAATGTGAGGACAACAGAGACCACAAGCTAACATGTTTTTGGTCAGTGATGAGAGTATTCGAGCTCTGAATCTGAAGGGAGATTTGTGGGTTTTAGTGATGAATCGACAGCTTTTAAGCACCATATATAGTTTTAGAAAACTTGTGTGGTCCAATTAACTTTGAAAATGACAATCGTTAAGAGGTATCGAGGCTTGTGCAAACGAACAAGACATGGTCCTGGACTTCTGTAAGCAACACTGGAGCAATGATCTTGATAACGTCACATTACTAAGTGAGAGGCCAGTCATAACTAGGGCTCTGAGGAAGTTGCAATATGCAACTTGCACCAAAAATTGCAACTTTTGGCCATTTTAGTCATATTTAGCAACTTTTCGTAATAAACAGTTGTAGCGATCGTGGAGGTTTTACATGCGCTCTGAGAGCACCTCCAAATCTTAAGGAAACTAGGCTATTACGAACAATGAAGTCCTCCTCTCTTCTTTATCGGGCTCCTTCATTGTTCAACTTGTTGCCTATTTGTCTTCATCGGGAATATGTAGGAGATGATCCTCTTACAGAATTCAAGGCAGGATTGGACAAATATTTAAATACTATTCCTGATCAACCCACTATTCAAGGGTTGTACAGACCTGCCAACAGTAACTCATTCGTAGATCAAATTTCATATAAACTATATTAATCATTAACTCTCTTTACAGGGAATCCCATTCCTTGTAGCGGTATTTAAAAAAAAAATCTGCCCCCCCCCCAAAAAAAAAAAAAAAAAATTTAATAGTAATAATAAAACCGGAAAGATTTTTTGCCTATGTCACTTAAATAGGTCGGACCAAGATTTTTCGGTTATTTATCGGGACTATTTACGAGAAAAATGTATCTTTCGGAAGAAAATGAAACAGAAATCCTTTAAAAGAGGATAAAGTTGAGTTTCCAAGAAACATTTTTCCAAATCTTATGAGCCGACTCCTCTGAGGTCGGTTCCGACTCCGGATCGGTTCCTGGGTTTTTGGATCCGACTCACGACGAGCCGAGCTCAGAACCGATCCGATCTGATACTGAGTCGGCTCACGGCCAATCCGGACCCATCCCTATTAAACCTTACTGGAAATTCATCGAATGAACTTTGATTTCAAGCGCACTTTTACCGGACCTTTTTTATGAAGTTACATTTGTTTTTTAAGTTAAAGAATAGTTTGTTAGAATTAAAACTGTTTTGTTGAGGAAGCCAAAGGTTAGGGAAAACGATAGTTTGAAAATTCTGAACTTTCGGCCAAAATTGAAACAAACATTTGGCAAATCTTGACAATTTCGTCAAAAAGTGACATTCTTAGGTCAGAAATAGCAACTTTTACTTAAATAACAACAGCTCAGACCAAGACTTTTAAGTTCCTACCAAATCAAACTTTTGGATCTGGATCGGTGTGATCAATTTTTAACATGAATTTTTTTTTTCAAATAATAAGCACGTTTTGGAAGAAAAAACTTGGGGAAAACTAATAAGGTTTAATTTCCAAATAACAATTATTCATGCTTTAGACACTGATTCTTCAGATGTCGGCTCCGACTGTGGATCGGTTCTTGTTTTTGGAGATCGGACGAACCGACCTGGGATAAGATCCGATACTTTTAACTGTAATATTTTCAACCCTAATCGCCTTCATTTCTGTACGTGTATTATTTGTACGTATCCTTAAATCAATTTGAGCGCTATTACTCGGATAAAGAGATACTGAGATGATTTGTTACAACATGATTTATTCAAGAATGAATCACTGGTGGGTTCAAGCAAACATGATAGACAGCTGCGTTTTCGTTTCTCTAGTGGCTTTCTCCATTAGTCCTCTCCTATTCCCTCCACGTGTTTGATGTACGAGAGAAACACATCCCAAATCACAGTGATGAAATTGATATAGAGCACGCGGTATTTGGGGGGAACCCAAACAAAGTTGACGTATTGAGTGGGTGGCCATATGAACCAATCAAACTGAAAAGGAGACCATTATTATTAGCTTTTCTATTCAAAATTGGGTTGACGTCTTCAAAAGAAGGAACTGCTTTATTATTTATGGGCATTGTCGTAGTCACACCGTCAAATTTCACCGGCGGCAAATTGCTTGTATCAGCACTTATTACTAGGGCTTGGACAAAGTTGCAAAATGCAAATTGCACCAAAAATTGCAACCTTTGATGTTTTTAAGGCAAATTTTGCATCTCTCCGATTTTTTTCGCAACAAACTGCATTTTCAGATGTTTTGATGCCTTCATCATTGTCGTTCAGAAAAAAACTGTTTGAATTTAATATTTCACAGGCACTTTATTTTAATTTTTGGGTTTTTTGTAGTGATTATTCCAGAGCATTATTGAGTTTATGGCATTTTTTCGACGTTCTCTTATCAAAATTTTTGAAGATATGTCATATTTTCGGCCAAATTTGACATATTTTAGTCTAGTTCTCATATTTCAAGTTAAAAGCGAAATCTTATTGCCTAAATCTTGGCAACTGTTAAGTAATGATCGTCAAATTGATTGCAACTTTCAAGTGATTTTCGGCAACATGATTCCAACTTTTCTGTAATTTTCGTTAAATTGATTGCACCTTTTGGCAAAAGAAATTCCAACTTTGGTAATAAAAACCTGTAACTTAAGACCAAAAAAGTAATCCCTTTATCCAAACCCTTGTTTTTATCATACAGGATTATATTGAGTATTGTAGTGATAAAAACTGAGTATCTTTTTGTAAATATTGATTCTTGGCTATGATAAGAAAACAGTTCTTCATCATTTCCACATGAATAACTCATAAAAGAAACTACTATCATAATTAATCATGGAGCATATTTTTAGTTGCCAAAAAGGACAAAAAGTTAGCTTTTTGCGGGCTCTTCTCGACAATAATATAAAAGAAGATATTAGAAAAATGTCTTAAAAGTAGACAGTTAGTTTAAATAGTTGATTATATGGGTGAAAATTCACGATTTTGATATCTCGTATTTTGAGCATCTGAGGGCCCATTTTAAAGGATTTTTTTGTGAATGAATGTTTTTTGCTACAGTATCTTCCCACAGACAATTGTATTTCAAAAGATAAAAAATAATAAGAATTCAGTTATACGTTTGGAGCACCTAAAATTTCTAAACAGTAACAAAATTTTAGGTTTTTTTAAAACTAAGCCGTCAACTAGCTTGGACAGAAATTGTTGGGGTACTGCTGGAACCACCTAATCACCTTGAGTCCAAAAATGGCACTTAAAAGGCCGATACATGCCCACATCTAGACATTGGTTGAACTTGGTCTTATGACAGCAGACTCTCATCAAAGCCAGACTTCATGAACCCTTGGAAAAATAGATGGCGCTACAGAAAAGCAGCTAAAAGGAACCTTGCTCAGTCAATTTAAACGTGCATGGCAACAGCAATTTCATTCTTTCAAGACACATGATGCACTGCATGTCCAAGCAGATCAACTGGAGATATCAATCATTATTTCACTAGCATCACTATTTATTCTTTCATCAAGTAACCTTATATCCCGCTATGACTCTGTATTTTTTCCCTTAATGTACTTACTGCGTAGATGTAAGGAAATTTGGCCACGAACTCGGTCCAACATCCTGAGAAGGTATTCTTCTCCAATAATCCAATCCCATAAAAGAACGTGAGGGCAAAAAACGGTGCCGCAATCAATTGATCCGCTAAAATTTTGATTCCAACCGTTCGAAGATCGCGTTTGGGCAAGTGTTTATCCAAAAACGTGTACCAATAATGATGAGGTGGGCCCTGACTCAATCCAACGAGGAACATTCGTCCTAAAACGAGTAATTTACCGGTCATTTGAACAGAATCAATAATGATGCATAAGTTGCATGATAATCTTGAGACAAGATAAACAATGAGATCATGCTCAAAATGTACTTGTTTACAAAATGTTCTACAAAATGTACAAATTATTATTCTGAAGGGTAAACGGTCAAAGATGTGGCTAATTGACCAAGTTCATAATTTCAGAAGTTCCATAAAACATTTGATAGCCTTTCAATTTTGAATGAATTACATAAGTGTTGTATCCTCATTTTATCTAAATATTCATAAATGAGAAACTAAGGCATGGTTTTATTAATACATAAACAACTTACCAGCTCGTGATGCATTGAATTCGTGTGGATTGGGAGAATGTTTCTTTCTATATTTTTCAATCCTTTGCTCTATGATGTCCCCTCCGCCTAATAAGAAGCCACATGTGATGGTGTTGGTCCAAGCTAAATGCTTACTGAACCCTTTTTCCACCAAAACTTTCACTTGACGAAACATAATTGATGCGTAATTGAGCAAATGGCAGGTATAAATAAGAGTCTAACAACATTTAAGGTTCATTGGCAACCACTTCCACCACACATCCACCATTTTTGACGTTATCTTACGTCCCATCGGTTTGTTTTGGCCAAACACGTTTTTGTTGTCATTTCAAGAACAAGCGTGACCGAAAGTCCAGTTGATCCTTCATTTGCAGTCTTTTTGGTATGTCAAGGTTCAGTTAAACGTGAAAATAAAACCTAGTGATGGACCGAAAAAGCTTACGGCCGAAATTTTGGTTATGTCTTCCGACCAAAAAACTGTAAAACTCCTTTTTCGGATTTTTTTGAAAATTTGTCAGACACATGACAAATTTGATACCAAAGTTCAGCTGCTCTCGGTTTCGGTCCGTCATAAATGAAAACACTCAATGCAAGAATATTTTTCATCGTTAGCAGATTATTTTGCTGTTTACCGAAATACACACTTGGTAAATAGCGGCACAAACGTAGTAAATAGAGTCCATTGATATAGGAATAATATATCGAGTAAGTAGTTTATACATTTCTGGTGACGGACATTAATCATACATCAACCTGTGACTGTTTTTGTGTAGAATATTTTGCAAAGTTGTCAAAGATTTGAATATTAATCAGAATAATTCAGTGGCCACCCATAAAAAGAAGGACTTGACTTTTGCTTCCCGTTGTCGACACCAGGACGTCAAATGAGGATTTTTAATTTCTTTCCAAATAACCAATTCTTCTGAGGTATCGGCCTTCACAGACTTATGCATGACCAAGAAGCACTGGAATCATGGAGTGGGAGGCTAGCAATGAAGATAATGATTTCCAGTAAGAACAATTCAATTACGTTCTTCTGCAAATGAGACCTTGCATATCTTGACAAGAATACGTATTTTAATTTTCAGCTCAATCGAACGTCGGAGACAAAAGTTTTGCTCACTCAAAGTTCAGTGCAATTCCTACCGAGAATGAATGAACTTGCCCTTTTTTGGTGTTAGTTTTACTACAAAAGGGCGAGTTCATTCATTCTATGCTCTCATCAGAACATAAGTTTGAGAAGGCATAACTTTTCACTCCGGCATTCGATTGAGCTGAAATTTGAAATACGTGTTCTTCTCAATACAAGCCAGGTCTCACTTGCAGAAGAACGCAAATGGTTTGTTTCTACTTAGGATTTTATGAGGACCCAAGACCCCTTGGTTCAGCCCATACCATCGAGAGCTGAGGGGTCAAATGCTCCAAAAATTGCGAAGTGCCAAGAAGAGCCAAACACCAGAGACTTGGGAGCAATATGCCATTGCAAGAATTGCATATCACAAGTCTCTGCGGAGCGCCGAGTCGGCCCACCAAAGATTGGAAGTGGAGAACCTGCTCTCTTCATCGGCTTCGTCCAGGATGGCGGGCTTGTACAAACGTGCAAGAAAGCCCGCCGCCAACTCGGAAATTCCGGTGAGCCAATTCCTCCTCCACTGCCAAAAACTGTTTTCATCGTCATCAGAAACAGTGGTGGAGGAGGTCCAGGGCTGCTTGGAAGAACATCATCCCCTTTTGCAGCCCTTCACGGAATCCGAGATGGACGCAGCCTTCAAGAAGATGAAGAGCAAGGCCCCGTCAACATCAGGGGTTTCTCCCTTCCAACTTTCACTTCTCCGGACCCAAATCCAACCACTCCTACAAGATCTCTTCAGCCACGCCCTCCAAACATCTTTCTTTTCACCAGACTGGATGGAGTCAGCCATCATCTTCATCCATAAGAAGGGGCCCAAGGACATTCCAGACAATCATAGGACCATCGCCTTGGAAAACCCCTTCATGAAGATGATGTCCACCCTGTTAGCTGCCCGTTTCTCCGGATTGGCCGAGGAAAGGAATCTCCTTCCCGAGTTCCAATTCGGTTTTCGGAGAAGCCGCTCAACCACCTCGGCAGCCACTCTCCTCTACGAAATTGTGCACGCAAACATCAGCACTAAGAGGAGAGTTTACGGATGCTTTGTGGATTTCTCCAAAGCATTCGACAGGGTGGATC
>CM021315.1:3775779-3914139 GCA_010645155.1 Tigriopus japonicus
GGTCAGATTTTCGAAAAATGTTGCATTTATGGGCAATGGCATGGTTAATGTATGTTGAGAAGTATTGCAAAGTAATTTGAAAACAAATGGAGAAATTGGAAGCCTTCAATTAAACAAATTATTTGTTTATACGTTTATTTGCCCCAGAACCAATCTCCTCTGGCCATCTTGTTATTCAAAGTCGGGCAATCCTAATTTCAAAGTTCGGAAGAACCCTCTCAACTTATGTAGCGAAATTTTAGATAAAAGCAACAAAACCTACTTTTTTGCTAATACAATGTCAAGAATTATTGCTATTTCAACTTCAAGTTGTGCAGATAAGAAAGGCATGGTTGCAATCACCAGGCCTAAACCTTCGTTTTAGTTACCTCGCATGCTCATCAAAAACACAGGTCTTCCAAACTTTTTTTTCCGACAAAAATGATGACGTCACTAGTAATTGCTGTAATTGATGGAATGACACCCTTATTTGGTCCTTTAAGAATGCCGATCAAAGAGGCCGTTGAAAATAGATCTGCAAAATAGATTTCCAAACTATTTGAGAACAACACTTCTATTACTACATTTAAGACTTAAGTCAAAATAATTTTTCAAATATTTATTTTCAAGTGTGTTTTAAGTAACATTGAGTGTTTTTCCCGTGACCTATTTCACCGAATTCAAACAAATGTTCTGCATTGCATTCACATCTCAAAAGTGGTCTCAAAAGATTTTGGAATTTAAAAATGACTTCCTAAGCTCAAAAACACACCGTGGAGAAATATGAAGCATGTCAAATGCTCCCAAACCCCTTTCACTTGCCTAACAACCCTTTTCCCCATGTTTCAGCCACTGGCAATCAGATTTTGGAAGAGATCATTTGAACCTTTCCGGAATTCTCAATCACACTTAATTTGTCACTTTTTGTTTAATTTTATCTATTTCTCTATTTTGGCTCAAGAGAAACTGCACCAAATCAATTGTTTTGGCCATTTCTTGATCATTCTTTTTCTTGAACTGGAAGTAAAAGTGCCTTATCAAGAGTTTGAAAAATACCCAATACCAAGTTATCACTCAAATGCATTTGATGAACTCACATTGTAATGAATAAAATGATGTGTTAGAGTTGGGTATGAGTCCAAAAACCCTTACTACTTTCTCTTATGGCCAGAAATACCTGTCATGAATGTACTTGGCCCAAGCAAAGTATTGATTTTTAGTCACTCCTCTGCCTTGAAAGGGTCCCTACATCTAGACAAAATAGCTGTATAATGGATTGTAATTGCAAAAACGAATGCTCAAAAAGTGGGAATTTTAAAGAGCTCAAAATTTTACAGGGAAACTATTTTGGGCTCAAAATTCAGCTGGGGAATTGGGAGCCAAAACGGCTAGTGGTATGTCAGAGCTCAGACTCCAATAAACTTGATAAAGAATTGATTAAGATTACCAAGCTTCACTCACCTGTACAATATTTTTTCTCAATCAACCCAGATAATAAATGTTTCCTCATGTAGCAAACTAAAGTTTTGTAATCTTCAAGCCAAAGTTCTGGCCTCTAGCCATTTTGGTTCCCAAATTCCTACATTAATTCATAGAACCACTTCAATATTTTCATTAAAATATATTGATTGATGTTTTTAAGATGTAATCCTACTGAACATAAATTGATTTATATGCAGGACATTTTGTGTGTCCTTGCCATTGGTTCTGAATATTTGGTTACAAGGATTATCCAATAAGTTGTTTGGGAAAACTGGGAATGGTTTTCATATCCCACTTGCATCCCACTAGTAACATCAAAAGAGACAGAGTGTGTGAGAAATTATTTCTTTAACTTTTACTTAACCACTCAATTAGGAGCCAATCGCTTTTTGTGCCAAGACAGCAGAAATGTCTTTGATACTAACTTGCCTTTCAGTTCTCAGATTTTAGAGCTGACTACTTTTCTACTCCAAGAAGCACAGAAATTATGGAGTGAGAGGCTACTAATAAGAATTATGATTTCCAGCAGAAACAAACCATTTGCGTTCTTCTGCAAATGAGACCTGGCTTGCATTGGAAAGAACACGTTTTACCAATTTCAGCCCAATCGAACTCTAGAGTGAAAGGTTATGCCTTCTCAAACTCGTATGTAATGAAGAGAGCATAGAATGTATGAACTCCCCTTTTTGTGGTAAAACGATTACCACAAAAGGGCTAGTTCATTCATTCTCGGTAGGATTTGCACTGAACTTTTAGTGAGCATAACTTTTGGGTCCGACTTTCGATTGAGCTGAAAATTGAAATACGTATTCTTGTCAACATATGCAAGGTTTCATTTGCAGAAGAACGTAATTGAGTTGTTCTTACTGGAAATCATTATTCTCATTGCTAGCCCTTTTCTGGATGTGAATACACCACATTAAGTATACTAATATGGTGTAATAATAAATTGCTTTACTTATAAATAAGTTATAGTCATAAATAGCAATGTATTAAAAGAGCTCCCAGCCAAAATTGAAAGTTTTGGTAAAAAGGGGCTTCACCAAATCTAATGCAGAGGACAGTATATTCAGTAATGCCAGCACATATTTTAGAATTTTCAATCACTTTGTGAAAGAAGATGATGAATTGCATTTTCTTATTTGGATAAGAGCTGTTTACATTTTGTAAAAAAAATATGTTTTTGTCCCACAGCCCAATCAATCTCTTTTTAATCTTTTAGTTTTGGTAGTTGTAATTAATGACTTCACAGAAAGGGATTTAAAAGAGGTTCACTCATTTACTTTTCAATAAAATGATGTAATGTAAATATCAACGTTCACTTCTGATAGGGGCTACTTCCGATCAAAACAAGAGAAAAACATAAATCAAACCATTTGTGTTTGTTTGTTTCGTAAATCCATAAAAAGGCCAAAATAATTCTTTGATGGCGTAAAAACCAACCCTGAATGTAGTCTAATGGTCCTTTTTGCAACAAGCACTATAAAACACGTCTCGATAAGACTGTATTGATTCAGTCTGTCGACAGCAAGTGATAGTTTATTCAGCAACATGGAATGGCGAGTTTCAGATTACACCTCTCAACGAGGCCATCGGCAAAACGCCCTCAAGTCCCGATTATATAAAGAAGTTCAGCAAAAAATTCTCCCATCCCAAGAGGCCCTAAAACCAGTTAAACAAGTGACCGATAAACTGATCAAGTTACTTCAAAGGCCCCAAAACAAGTTCAAAGTCGACCGATGCGCCCCTGGCGGCTCTTACGGCAAAAAGACTACCACATGTCTGAAGGTCGATTTGGACATTGTAGTATTTATATCAACCAAGGAGAAAACGAAACGGCAAGGGGGTTATGAAAACTTGGACGATTTACGCATGAGAAATGCAGTTTTTGACGAATGGAAATCATTGATCAAAGAAGACTTTAAACTAAAGGAGGAGGATTTTAGTGGTGTGGTAGCCTTAACCTTTCAATTGGATGGTATTGATATTGACCTCGTCCCCGCACCAAGCTTCTACCAAAATCCCAAAATGAATGCCATAAAGGTCTATGAATTAATGTCTTTGAATAGTGACAAAACTGGAAGTGCCTTTTCTGCTGCTTTGACTGAGGTGGCCATTAAATTTGTTAAGGAACAACCTGCTCATGTCAATGATTTGTGTCGATTGACCAAGTTCTGGCAAAATGGAGTGTTATTTGAAGACCGTGTGGATGGAAGATCATTTTTATTTGAATGTTTGAGTATTTATACTGTTCGTGAAATGCCTAACGATGGATCAAACTTAGTTGAAGCCTTCTGTTGTTTCTTGGAATTTGTCATCGACTTCCAAGATTTGGTTGTGGCCTTTCCAGAGGTCTATGAAGAATACATTGGAAAAGTCAAAATAGAAACTCCAGGGCTATATTTGCCCTTCAATCCATATGAGAGCCTCACCAAAGATTTGGGTTCGTCTTTCTATAGAACCTTTGCTGATGCCGCTAAGGACACTCTTCGTGTTATGATCAAATACATCAACGGACGGGAGAGCCTTGTTTTACAGAACATTTTGATGCCTTGGCATGCCGAAATCGAGTCCTTCTATCGAATGAACACAATCAACATTATCATGGGATGGGATCCAAATTTAAAGGCACGATGTGGAACATTTCTGCCTATTTTGAAATACCGTGATTCAATACAATCCAGGCGAATGTACAAGAGCTATTTTAAGCAATGTGCAGCATACCTCATTCTGAAGGAACTAGATTATGGAGATGACATTTCAAACAGGAAAACATGTAAATTTGTGAACAGTGTCGTCCAGGACTTAAAGATTAATCGAAATGATTCATTGGCCACTCATGAAGCGAAGGACGTGACTTTCGTTTTCCCGTGTCGACACACGGACGTCAAAGGAGGATTTTTGATTTCTTTCCAAACAAGTGAAACAATCAATATTTCTGATGACACTGGTTTTTGCTCACTTATGTGAGTTGCAGCCGTGTTATTAAGAATTGAACATGTTTAAAATTGCTTATCATTCAAACCAAATGATTATTTCTGATACTGATCATCAGTTTTCATTGACCGAAATAAATGATTCTTCTTATATGAAGATTATTAGAGAAAACAAGCATTTTTGTTCTCTAGATGGCACCTCTATTGTTTTGAAAGGAACGTCTACGCAGTGCTAGTAACGTCATCTATTGATTTTTCATGAAACTTTCACCCAAAATAAATGTCTCTGAATTGCTCAAGGTTACCAAAATTTTTTAAAAGACATGGAGGATTGTTATTTCCGTGTTTAATCACAAAGGATTGTAAATTACCTAGTGCCCACATTGAAAAAGCAACGATTGCATTCGTGAATACTCTTCATATCCAAATAGATCACTTTTCTCCATAATTGAAATCAATAGTAACTCTTACAACCAAATTGATGTTCTGTCTTACTTACTTAATTCAGCTACCCTGGTAGTTTTCGTTCCACATGCAACGTAGAGACGCTCTAGTACCCTACACTGAAGTGCTCTTGATGCCAGCCCTGCACAAACGAACACAAACGGACAAACTGCACATTGAATATATGCAGGAAGACTGAAAATTTAACGAGAATTTTTCTCTTAAACAAGTCTGCCAACATGGAGAGTATTTCTTTTATTCATATACTTAATAAATAATTTTGAGCTTTTTTTTTGCTCAGAAACCCTACGAAAAATTATCAATTTGTTTTCAAGTAGCTTTGCAAAGAAAGAAAATTTGGCTTTCAATGGAACAATATTGAGACCTGTCCAGAGGAAGCAGAACATCTTGAACAGCAATTCCACGTACCAATGAAATGACATTCAATGACATCTAGCGGCAGAAACTAGTCTTTCACATTTTGATGCAATCTTTGGCCTTAATTTAGGATCAAACAGTATAACTTGGCGATATTCTTTCTTATAGACATTGTTCCTAAGGTCGAGTAGGATGAAAATATGATGAAAAATGGCATTTTAGTCTCAACCACTAAGGTTCACATCAAGTTAAAAAATATCTACGCTCTATTCTCCCATGACTTTGCCCCTGTTTTGGCGCCATCTAATGGTAAATTTTGAAGCTTGCGCCACAATTATTTGCATTTCTGTTTCATTGGTATTAAAATGAAATTGACCACACTTCTAGAAGCAATTAATGATGAGGGAAGCCAGAATAGCCGCACGGCCTAAATACAGAAGCTCATGAGAAAGAAGCGTCATCGGAACACTAGCGACTGGCTTTAACGTGATGCTTTAAGAAGTGAAACAAACCAAGAAGTGCAAGAGAAAAAATGCAGCTTATGGGAGCCTTTAGCAGAAAAAATAACCATACAAGGGTTGAACACATCTTATTTTGCGATCCTATGACTTGATCAATTCTTTTTGCCATGATCTACATAAAGTTAATGCAAAATAAAATTTCGTTTTAACTTGAACTTCCTGATTTATAGTGACAACACAACAATGGCAAACATTCCAAGCTTCAAAAAAGCCAAACAATGTGACGGAGTAGACGTTTCTTTCTCATGATTAGGGATGCAGATTCCTGGCAAATAAAACATGCCTTTTAGGCCCAAAAAATGGCAAATAAAAGCGTCCAAAATGGCAAATAAAATGGCAAATAAACATAGAAATGGCAAATAAAATGGCAAATAGACACAAAAAATTACCGAAATATAGCAAAACTGACCATTAAATTTGGAAAGTGAGTGTTATGTTTTACTAACAATAAAGAGGAATGCAAGTGTATGAGGATTTAATAGAACATATTTTGATTCCGTTGAATGGTCAATATATCCAGTAGCCCAAAAAACAATTTTTCTTTGATGTGGCCAAAAAACGACAAATTTTGCATTCAATTGCCCAAAACCGACTAATGTTGTATTTATTTGCCCAAAAATGGCAAATAAATACAAAAACGGCAAATAAACTTTAAAAGCTAGCAAATAAACATGTTTTAGGCATAAAATCTTATTTGCCTGAAATCTGCACCCCACTCATGACGTTCTTTAGGTCTAACCAAGGATGGCTCAAGCCAGGATTACTTTCAAAATACACACTTGGTCCGATTAGTACAATGAAAATTCAACGGAACAGTACATTTGTTGTAAAAACCTCACATTTCAGTACAATGATCGGACCCAGTGTGTATTTTTGAAATTCGTCCTGACGTACAGTGGTTCCTTGTCTAACAAATAGTTCTACAACGCAATGCAAGTGCTTCCCCAGGTGGCATAGGTTTTAACTAGCCCTGTTATTGGATAATGCAGGGATAACCTAAAAAATAGTATTTTTAACCCTTTCAGAGGAAGCCAGAGTGGTCACGCGTACTAGCGCGTTCTTAAACGTGCCGAGTGTAAGTGCTTCCCCAGACGGCGTAGGTTCGAATCTGGTTGGGGATCGGATTGAAGCTGTCGGGAGAAATCCTTGTTTACAGGGAATCGCATTCCCTGTAGCGGTAGTAAAAAATCCGCAAAAAAATTTAAAAAAAAAGAGGTCCTTGGATAAGGAAGCCTAGAGGTGTGACTTGGAGAAATGGTCAGCTTAGATGCTTGGCACGAGGGAGGTCTCTGGTTCAAGTCTCCTCTGACCTGTCTCTAAAGGAATATTTTACACGTTTATCACTCCCACAGATGGCGAACTACAACCTGATACCGGACACTGACATTGAACACAAGAGAAAAACGTCTCTTTCACATATTCGAATATAAAAATAAAAATCCGGATTGTGTGAGGGCTGATTCTGCTGGCCAGATGGGTGAATCAAGCAAACCCACATGAAATACATATTATGAAGATTTTGGTAACTAACAGTCCACACTTAGCATTTCATAAATTTGCTCCAACTCTGCCTAAAGGAAAACATCAAAAGATGAGTTTGGGGTCACGTGAAACTAATTCAACTCGTTGCTTGTTACTTTATAAGCTTTTATTGTGCAACAAAACAAAGCAACGATTCTCGTGAAAATGCAAAAAAGAGGATCAGGACCTCTCATTCAACGGAAAAGTATATCTATTAATACATTGGTTTGGTGGCGGAAGTAGTGAGTTTTAGTCGATTTTCACGGTGGAGTAAATCTTCCTGACAAATAGAGAGGTACCCACATAACCCAAAGTTCCACACATGAGACCCAAACAGAGCGAAAAGAGTGCCATGTAGCCAAAGTAGAACATCGTTTGGAATAAGCCGAACATCCTGAAAAAAAAAAAGATTATGAAGCCCATGTACACTGCCTCCCTCAATAGAGCCATTGTTACTAGAAGAGTAAGCGCACATAAGCGCAGATTGACTAGTTCAAGGAACAAGAAAGAACATAACTTTGTTGGAAAAAAAAACATTTTTAATGCAATCATTACTTTAGCAAGTCTTCTTTCGCATGCTTTACAATTTCGTCTTGGTTTAATACTTTCACAAATTTTTGGCACTTTTCCTTTAAGTAGCATCAAGTGCAGGCACTTGGCCGAGATCAAAATATCGTGCATGTACTCATTTGATGAAGTGGCTTTACTTGATAATAAGTCCAAAAATCATTTTGACTTACTTTGTTTTGAAGAAGAAGTAGTAGAATGAATACAGATAAACGTAAACGGATGTTGATCCAGCCGCCAAGAAACTAGTCCATTGCCTGAAACAAGATTGAATTCGATCGTCAATCAAAAAAATTAAATTTATGGTTAAAGCTTCTACCATCGGTAGTCTTCAGCATTGAGCAAGAAGTAAGTGCACACTATGGTAACACACACGGTCACGATGGATAAGATGACAAAGACCAGCAGCATAAATCCGTAGACGTAGTAGATTTTGTAAGCCCAGAATGAGGTGAAGATGAAGTACCTAAAAAATTAGAACATCCCCGTTAACTGACTATAGAGAGAGACTAGGTTTCGAGATTAATTTAGCACATTCCAAATTTAAAAACTCGCTGAACCTTGTCAAAACTTACATCTCAATGAAGATGGACCCAAAGGGAAGAATCCCGCCCAAAAAGATGATGACAAAAGGCTCCATAAACCATTTTTTCTCAGGAATGGGACGTGGGACTGCATTGACACGACAAGGGTAATCAGGGGTTCCACTCAAATTCCTACCCAAAACTGTACCAACCAGGGTCAAGGGGAGGATCACAAAAATGCAGATGCAACTCAGGGCAACCTGTTAAATAAAATCAATTTGAAGGCATAGTCAAATGAAATGAATCGATTTCTAATTCCAAACCATGGTGCCAAAAGGAATGGCTCTAGAAGCATGGTAGTAGATGGCAATGAAGTTGATCATGAAAACGGTGCCACAAACCAAGAAAGGCAAAAGGAATGCAGACACAAGCATTTGCCGGATCCATATTTTCCCGCCCATTTTGGAATAAAGAGAGCCACCGAAATAGCCATTTACAGGAGCAGTGGCAGCATAGACAAATATGGCGGTAGATAACAAAGAACCACGTCTGAAGCAATAGAAGGGTAAATAAAAATTTATCTTGCAACCCAAGAATTATAAGAATTATTCACATCTTACTCTGTGTAGAGGTCCCCTAGAATGGCAAAGCAAATCACGGCTAAAGTGACAGTGCAAACTTGATGTCCAGTTCCAATGAGAGCTGAGAAGATCAATGGATGGGAAGAGGGTCGGAAAACATCTCCATGGACCTGCTTCCAACCATATTCATCCCCTAAGTCACGTTCCATATCATCAATATCATCCTCTTTGGAGTATCGGGCATAATCCTTGCGCAAAGTCCGCATCAGAATCATGGTTACCAGACCAACCAAGAAGATCACCATCATGAAGGAGTTGAAGATAGAGAACCAGTGGATCTGTAAAAAACATGCCTTGACAATGCCTTTGTTCAGTAACGCAACCTCGCTCCTTTTACCCTATGTTGAAAAAAGTTTGGGTCAAGGTACTTGTCAAAGCGATCCTCAAATTTGACCTCTGAGGTCGTCCAGATGACTTCATAGGTGAAAGGGATCTTGGCATTGGGCTCCAATTTGACGCGATTTTCAGAGGTCAGATTCACGTCTACGATTTGGTTCTGATTGTGTCCAATTTCGAACTTCTTGTGGGTCCAAATGTACAAATCATTGCCCTCATTCTCCATCTCACCCACGATACCTGTGTGTTAGTAATGTATTTCAAAGTCGTTAACCGATCAACGGATAACTGATTGGTTTCAAAATTCAATTTACATTTGGATATAAGGGTCATAAATCTAAATGAACTTCTCTTCTGGGGACCTGCTTCGAATAAGGACGGTTGTCAATGGTAGTTTTAAACATTCCATGATAAGGAAATAGACATTTCAGGACATATGTATTCGTTTGAAATTGCATCAAGTGTAGGTTTTTTTAATGTACGTAGGTTCGAAACTTTAGAAAGAATGACCCCCTAAGATATGGTTACAATAAGGAATGTAAGCAAATTTTGTGGGCAAAAGGGTTTATGGAATTATACATTCAGTCGAAATGATGCACCCAAACGAGTCTGTTGATCCAATATTGAAAATAAACCAAAATTTGTAACAAATTTTCAAAGTACCCTGAAGCAAATTACCCTGATTTGAGGGAAATCTGCACCCGTAAATTCCGTTTACACAAAAAGATAAAGTTTCCACAATCACAACTTACCCCATATTGGCAGGTCATCCAAGTACATCTGATACCAATAATGGTTCTTCACGGCATACATGAATGCCTTCAATTTCTCATCCGTCAACTGGACTTGACAATACTCTGTTTTGGCCACAGGAGCCTTAAAATCGATCTGAAGGCCAGAGAACTCAAGTTCTACCCCTTGCAGAGCTTCACCCAATGTCTCATGGTAATGAGAAATGCTCTGTTTGGGGCCTTGACAGAAAGGCAATGAGAAGTAGGCATAGGTCTCCTGTCGATTATGGTAAGGGCCTACTGTGTTCATCCACAGAACCACTTCTTCATTGTCCTCATACTGAAGAAAGAATGTCAGCGAATAAGGTTGAAAATGAAAGATTTGAACAAGGTGTGTTCAAGTACAGTTAAACCTGGTTGTAAGAATGATTATCAACACAAGAATATTAAGCTGCTGACCAAATTTGCTCTTAGCTCTTTACATCCCTTGAAAAAGGATACCTCTCGATATAAAGATATTGCTGCTGCCGACGAAGAGTATATCTATATCCCACTAATATATACTATTTTCAGTCGACAAAAACGTTGTTATAACCAGAGTTATTCTGCCACCAAGAAAACTTCCTAGGAAAAGTATATTTTGATGAGCGACAAAAGTTTTTTAAGATCAAGAGATTTTCTTAAAACAAGATAAATTATAAACTAAATATGTATTTTGGTCAACGGTAAAACTATTTGAAATATTCTTACAACCAACATTGATTTTAGTAATGGATTAAAAAGAGTTCTTGGCCGAAACCGTTAGCTTTAACCGAAAAAGAACTTAACCGAAACAGAAAGCACATGAATTGTTAAGGCAAAGCTTAATATGAGAATACTCTATACCAAGAGTCAGCTACCACTTTTGGGTCAAGGGCCACCAAATTTGATAAGATGTTGTCAGGGGCCCACCAAACAGACGTTGGTAGGTTCAGGGGCCCACAAATAAATGATCAAAGAGCTTTGGGCCCATGAGTACAGTACTATGGATACTTCGCGGGGCCACTATTTTGAACTTTCCCCAAAGTTCCTGGGCCCACCAAAGACCATCCTTGGGCCCACATGAGGGCCGCAGCCCACCGATTGCCTACCCCTGCTCTATATATACAAAAACATCTCATTACAAAAGAATACTTTGGCTGTTGTTCAAAATTTGCATCACGTACGTAACGTCTCTTAATATAAGAATAAAGTTCGATTTAAAAGCAACGTTGCTACTAAACAACTACATTTTGTGAGCAACCTTATTTGTAAAAAAGACTATCCACAAGCAAAAGAAAAAAAACATACCAAGGAACGCTATGGTTTATTTCCGTCATTAAAATTTTTTTCTCATTGAGAGTTATTCTTGACAAGTACTCTTATTTCCAGCTTTGATTGTATTGCATTTAAAAATAACTCTCATCTGAGAATGCTTTGCCGCTGACCTAATTCAGTCAAAGTTGGAAATAAGAATATTGTTCATCAACAACAATGTTATTCCTACATCGAGAGGTATGTTTAAAATAGACGTGAAACACTGAGTGTTTTGGTCAATGGACAAAGTATTCTTTTATCTCTATTTTCTTAGTATTTCTTATATCGAATATGTTCAGATTCAGCGTTGATTGACAAACTCCAGGACATAGACCACGGTATTACCTAGACTGAGATGGAGCTTCAAAATTATCATCTTTGCTCCCATTCAAGAGAATATTTTATATTTTACAGGAGCTGTGGTTTAAGTAACAAGGAATTTGTCTACCAGTTTTTAGCTAAATTGAACAACGGAGTCAAAAGTTATGCTTCTTTGAGGTTCAGGCAAGCGTAGGCGGAAAATGAAGTCGTCTTACCTCTTGTTGTAGGATCTTCCAACAAGAGGCTCCGTTGTTCGATTGAGCTTAAAATTGGTATAGAAATTCCTTGTTACATAAACCACAGCTTCTGTAAAATGTAAAATATTCTCTTGAATGGGAGCAAAGATGATAATTTTGAAGCTCCATCTCAGTCTAGGTAATACCGTGGTCTATGACCAGGGTATGGGAAACCGTCGGATCGCGACCCACATGTCTTTTGTGGGCCCAAGAGCTATGGGGAAGTTCAAAATAGTGGGCCCGGGAGTGGGCCCGTGAACCTACCAACGTCTGTATGGTGGGCCGTTGACAACATGTAATCAAATTTTAAGGGCCTTGACCCAAAAGTGGTTGCCGAACGCTGACCTAGACTGTCCTAAAGCATTGAAGGAGTAACCAAAATACATCTTGGGTCTGCCATTTTTTGTCTGAAATTTTTGGAGCTAATCATTTCTGTAGTTTTCAGGGCCGAATTTCAAGAGAAAATATGGTAAAGTTGACCACTTTGTGTCACGTTGACAGTTCTTGTGTCATCATTAGATGAAAACATAGGATGAAATATCACAACATAAAGCATGGATTTCATCCAAAAATGATGATCAATGTTCCAGTAGTTGAAAACATTTGATTGCCCTATCATTCAATAATGCAATGACACGGAACACCTGAATAATGCGCAAAGTTTGCAACATTTGAGCCACTTTGTGTAGAAAACTATTATATATGGAGCAAGAGTATCTTGGCGAGCGAAAATCTCTCGCATCTATTTGAAAATGAACTGTCTTTCTTGTTTCTAACCCCCTCATCCATAATTTAAATCATCATTGGAACAACGGACATGATTCGTTAAAGAAAAGGCAACAACAAAATGAAGATTTTTTTATCCTTTAAAGTTACTACGAAGTAAACTGTTTTTTTATTGGCATGAAATTGTTCCATCTTTACAGAATATCTCACAAAGCTATAACTGTTTGGATCAGATATGGGTCATGCTATGCATATAAGATCGACAGAGGGCGCTGTCAAGGCGCTCTCAACCGGTTATAAGATTAAACAAGAAATCAGTGTTGATGTCAAAACCTCCAAAAATGCCATAATTAAGTGGCTCTGTTCTGTTACTGAGACATCAAAAGCCTCAATCAGGTGTTTAAATGTTAACAAAATGCTTTAAAACCGTTACCTTATGGTCATGTTCATCTGCTTGAATGTGGCAAAATAAAGAAATGAGCACGCAAAACCGGAGGAATGCTCTCCAATAGCAACTGTCCATGATCAATCAAAGAGAAGCACTCAGAGATTGAACCAAATGGAATGTGAATCGTTGGAGCTTGTAGTTAAATCAATATACAATAAGCCAAAACAAAATCGTTAGAAGATGAACATTGAGAACATCTTAGTCCAGCTATTCACAACTTTGGGAAGTGAGCCGCTGTTTTCTCGCCTTTCTCGGGCACCAAGGAAATCAACGTCAGCAAACCTGCAAATGACCAGATGTTTTCGAAAAGTGAGCCCGTTCCCTTGGCAAGAGAGGTTTGCGGGGCTAGTTGAAGTCTACGAAGTAGAGTGACCTGGTCACGAGAAGGGTGAGAGTTTTAGTACAAGTGTTCAGGGCTTCAGGTTCAGGCCGAAGAAGAGAGCTCCCCTGGCGGCGATGTTATAGATTGCAAACATTAAGGGACTTTTAACACATTTTGAGGCACTCACTCAATTGAATGAGATTGGCCATGTTGGGGTTGATTTTTCAGAACTGACTCATTTTAGCTTATTGGGTGAAAAGAATCAAATGAAAACACCATTTTGAGAATAAATGTCACCATGCATCTGTCAGAAAGCCAATCGACATTTAAGTTTTAAAGGAAGAGACATTGCTTAAAATTTTTGCTTAGCTGGTTTTATAGCATAGTTAAATGGTTTGGAACGAATGTACAACGTGGACATTTTGTAGAGTTCAGGTGTGGTAAAACCTTACAGTGTGGTAGTTCAAATGGAAGTTTTATCAAACTTGAAGTATGTCATTTGCAAGTTTGCGAGTGCAATGGATCAAAAATTGTACTGGTTGGGATTTTTTCTTGAAAATTTGTATGACATTTGAGCAAAAAATTGGACAGGCTTTATGAGATTGTAGTCTTGAGGATCAATTCAGCTTGAAGAAGAGTCCAAACAAAAAATTGAAAAGTTAACATGCGAATGAAAGGGAGGAAAATGCAATTAAGCACCACATTTCACTTAACAAATGTAAGAGGCTTGAAAAAAGAGATTTAATAGGGGAAAAAGAGAGAACGCCCCTTCTGAGGAAAGAATGAAAATAAAAACCAACTATTGTAGCCTTTGAATGACAAGCAATGGGATATTTACGATGCCTTGTGATGTCTTTCAAAGAGAGGATATGTAAACTTCTGCTGGCAACTTGAAACCATGTAAAATTAAAACTATTCCAACACATAATGTTCCCACAATGAATTATTTTAAAAATATAAATCTAGCCATTCCTCGCCGAAATTGAAACAGAAAACTAATTTGTTTTCATGGCATTTTCCATAAAAAACGAATCAAAACTGTTTCTTCAATTTTTTTTGCATTAGCCGTAGTATTTGTATTCCCAGACATTTAAAGAGAAGGGGAATGCTTCTATTATTTGATTTATTATTAATTGCTTAATTCAGCTGATGCTGCCCTGCCACCAAAGCAGGCAAATATTAAAGGGCCAGGTTGAGTTAAGAGATAAACATTGGCACAAGACAGCCTTGATTCAGGGTGGCCAAACCATGACAACCTCAAATAAATCTTACCCAGAAATGACCGAACTTGCATTTCAAAATACGCAATCATCCTTCACAACATCACATTTCTGAAATTAAAAATAATATACCTTTGCCTAATCATAAAGCCCTTTATGAGGAAATATCGTGAAAATCTAGATAAATCTGACTGTTCTCCTCCCTTTTACTATTTACGAAGTCAGTAGTGTCAGTGCTGCCAGGGACAGATGTGTTTGACAGAAAAGCCAATATTTGGGATATTTGAGACCCATCCTTAGACCTGATTATTTTCGTCCTAGCATTTGTTGAGTGTGTCATACTTTGGCTAATAGGAAGTATTTCTCTATTTCTCTCCCAAAATGACGGTAACTAACGATTTTCGATAATTTCGTAGCTTTTGTTTTACCGAAAATGTCAAAGTCCTCCAATTTCTCCCAAAAGGTCTCATTATTTTTTTCTCAGTAAGTAAAAGTTTCACTTGCTTACCTAGGCATGAATGATTGTTAGTACTGAAATCTTGATACTTGATTGAGACTAAGCTTAAAGATTTATGTAACAATCAAAAGGTATTTAGAGGCTAGGGCAAAACTTCATAATTTATTTCCAAAAACAAGCCATTCAGTAACAAAATGTACAGTTATTCATAACGCATGCGTACATATCATTAAAATATGTGGTAATATAATTTGTAGTGTTTAATCAAATATTTAGTTTAACAACGCACAAACAAGGTTAAGACATGCTTGAAGTCAATAAGTCAATGCTTGTAACATTTCTTGGCGTCGACAAAAAAATAAAAAGAGGGCTCCATTGGAGTCTTTTGAACGCAAGCAATAAAATAGAAAATATAAATGTACAACCTCCAAGCTTTCTGACACAAAATTTCTTTTTCTTACCTGTTCAGAAGCTCGAAAATGGATCAAACTTTTGTGTCATGGTTCAAGTCTGGGGGCTGAATTTGTAGTGTGATCTCCCAGTCAGCTGCTCGTTAAAGGACCTTATAACGGCAAATTTCTTGCGTATTTCGTTCTGGAAGTCTGACGTAATCTTCTGGCATTTTTTTCATCCAAAGAACTAGGCAGCACTGACTGTAAGCTCTCTGCTCTGAAGAATGATCTTTAGAAATTTGTAGCTCCTTTAATGCATAAAGTGAATCGTGACTCATAGGAGTGATTACTAGAGGTTATTACTGATACCATTGTGTACTATCGCTGGATTCTATTAAAGGAGTCTTAAACCTTTCTTTCAAGACTGCAGTGGCAATACAAAGGTGAGTGGTTTGTCCTGACACTCAATGTGAACTGAGTTCATCGTTTAAAAAGATGCGTTTCTTTAAAACCATTTAAAAACTTGTGGGTTTCCTTACAAGATCTGTTCGGTTTCGTTTTCAAATCAGTTGACTCTGTGCTTTATTGCTTACTTAAATAGGATTAAGGACCCTAGAAAGTGTGAATAACTTTTGACTACATTTATTATTTTCTACGGCTTCGAGATATGTCTTCAAGTTATATTCTGTTAACGTGATAATTTGTGGTTGATAAAAATATCATAGGAACTTCACAAGGAAGGGTTGCTTATTTTGAAAGTATAATTGAAAGTGGAAGCAAAGGTTTAAAAAGAAAATGAAAAATACCCTACCAAAACCGTGCCTAATATGAAAAGCTGAAAGGTTGATTGATTCCCCAAATTTTATTTTGAAATCTATCTTTTACAAAAGCGTGACTCATCTACCATTTTGTCAACTTTCTCATGTTGGTAGCAACAACAGTGGATCTTGTGAGTCATGTACATTCTTTTTATTATTCATTAATCAACATTACACGCTATTTTGTGGTCACAATTCGCTTTCATGGCGATTGTAAACCAGCCCCTAACAGATTCAAAGGGCAGCTTTGGCAGAGTGCATTTAACCTGTTTGTTTTAGAGAATGTTGAGGTTGTTTCCATAGGTCATTTTAGGATTTTTCCTTATTGTAAACTAGGGCCCGGAAAAATATTTGCAAAAAAGTGACAAAATTTCCAATATACATTTTCTTCAAAAGCCAAAAATATTTGGGAAAGAGCCGGATATTTAAGCTTTTTTTTTTCACAAGGCCATCATTTTGTATTTTTGTCTGAGTGCACCGATTTTCCAATTTTATTTCTAGTTCATTTGATGTAGTTGGCTGGCCGTGTTTGGAGACATGCTTGAATATGCTTGATGCTTGAATTGAATCGAAATATTCGAGAAAATGTTTATTTTTTTCCTTGAAACAGACGGAATGTTTAGAAAAGCGATGAAAAACGGATAAATATTTTCAAAATATTCTATATTTAAAAAAACTGTCTCCGGGCCCTTTTGATAACATTTAAGATCTTGTGATACGCATTTGTAACATTGATTTTTTAGGTGTTAGGGTAAAAAATGGTACCTAAAATTTCTTTTAAACCATTGTGAATAAACACTGCAACTTAGAAATGTAGTGCAACATGACAGAGAGTAAATATATAACATAAACCTCTCTAGGACTCTAAAAAGGTTTTTATTAGTGCACTAGCTCGATCCATCCCTCTAATATAATGTTACTTTTTGCGAATACAAATGGCCTAATAGGGGCTAAAATTTGTTAACTATCATGCAAGATTCCTTGGAGCCAAAATGAATGAAATTTTGATGGCAAAAGTAACAGCGGAAGTCTCAAATTTAACCATTCTATTGGAATTTTAGGTTTCTGGAGGAAGAGATCTTCTTCCTTTCTTGGATTGTGATGTAAAAGTTCTCTTCCTTCCAGAAACCGTTCCAAAATATCGAGCAAGGCTTGCTTCTTCACTCAATGACATCATGAAAACCCCTCAAGAACGGTTAGCGTCGATCTTCGACTTCGCCAATGACTTCCCCATCGATCCTCAAGTTCCAATTCGACGGTAAGAATGGCCAATGGATATCAAAATGATAAAAAATATTCATCAGCAACCATCCTGTCTTTCAGATATTTCCGTTCAGGCTCGGAAATGCTCAAAATGGGCGAGATCTATTATCAAGAAGCCAACTATGAGAAAGCGTACACGCTATACTTGAAGTACTTGACCTTGTTTCTCACAAAGGTGAGCATTTGGACATTCATTTGATGTATGCTTTGAGATAATAGAAAGTTTAAACGAAATTATACGAATAACTTAAATTATAGATAATATAATAGTATAGTGCACACTGGGCGTAAATAAATTGCTTTTCAAGGAAGTATTGGAAAAAGTGATAAAAATTCCAACCATTCAAAACTTTATGATAATAAGAACAAAAAGGATGAATATTTTTTCATTATTGGGAAGTAGCTATTTTTGAAAAAAAAACATGTCCATGAAAGTAGTTAACAATTAAGTTGCTATTTTGACAAGTTAAAGGCAAGGATAAGTACACAATAACACAAATCTTTGCTGCCTTGGAAACAAGACAAAATATTAAATATCTTTTGTTTTCCAAAATTAAAGAAACAATCTAAAAATAAGTCTTACTGTCCATCTTTCGTTCAGCTACTTTTAACTTTTATACTTTTCCATACGAGTGATCAATAGTGTTAATATAACTTGATCCCCTCAACTAGTTTCTGGCAATATTTAGGATGTCCACCATTCCAGATTGTAGACATGGAGGGGTGTGTCTGTGTTTATAATTAAATCTGGATTAAGTGAATACAAGATGAACTACAGTCACATTAACTAACCTTGAAATTGAAGATGTTTCGTTTTGATGAAAAGAGGAAGGGTAATGGTTCCAGAACACATTGAATAACTTCTTAAGCTAACAAGAAAAATGTCTCGAAATTTAACACGACCAAGAGGTCCTTTGATCTGGACCCTGATAATGACTTAGTGTAGCAAAATATCTTGGTGCAAATGTCTTCTAACGGTCTCAAAATCCAGACAACTGAAAACTCAAAGAGAATTCATATCAACTTATAAAACCTGATTTGCTCTTTTTGGAAATTTGGATCCACAAAAACCAAGCATAAAAGGCAATTGTATATTGCTCTTTGGGCACTATTCAAATCCTGGACGCATGAACTTTGGCCAAAGCAGGAGTTTTAAAGAATCAAATCATTTTAAGGACAAATATGTGTTCAATGTAAAAGTAGTTCATAAACGACTGATGAACATATCTTGTTTAGTAAATTATTTTCGTTTATAATTAGTTAAGCAAAAATAAATGATTGTGTGATGATTGTCAACGGACAAAGACTTATGTGTCATATTGTAGAGGAAAGATTAAAACTTACTGGAAACCACCAAATTTAATTGTTCTAGCAATGTATTTTTGACTTTTTGATTTAAGTTTTTTTTTCATGAGTCCGAGAAACAAATGTTAAACATTTGAAAAGTTAATCGTCATTTCTTGTAACGTACTGTAAAACTTCAAAAAAAAAATTTAAGCATGATAAGCGAGAGAAAAAAGTTGACTTAGTCAAAGTTGCAAAATTTCAGGAGGGAAATCATCCTCAAATGGGAAAAACAGGGAGAAAATAAAATGTATCGCAAAAAGGATAACGGATGCATCGAATGACCCATCTCGGTTTTATGTGATTTCAGCTTAAAACGCAAAATGTTTGGCTGATTTCAAAGTACCACCTAAATAACCTTTTGTTGTTATGACGTTGTTACAGATCAGGCAACATCCTGAATTCAAACGCGCAGACAATCAGAGTAAGCTAAAAGCCAAAGAGCCCACCAAAATGATCATGAGTCGATGTGAGAAGCTCAAGGCGCTATTGCTTCATGAGTTTACTCAGGAATACAAAATCTGGTTGGAGGAAGAAGAAAAACGTCGATTGCAGAGGGAACAAGAACAATTGAAGCAAATGGTAGGTATTCGAACTTGTTTCTTGCGTCAGCTGACTTTGTTTTTGTTTGTCAGCTGCAACTGCGACTCTAATTTGTCTTGCCAATGTTTATGCAATTAGAATACTGATGCTGCCGACTGATGTGTACATTTAGTACTTACGGGTCTTTGCGAAAGTTTATCATTTCTTTTTATGGACAATTTTCCTTTACTTAGCTTAAACTAAAAAACAACATTTGTTTAGAACAAACAAGGACAAACCAAATCCGCAATTTCATCATTTGTTGGTGCATATTGTGTTGCATGTTAACGCACATAATATTTTTTTTTAGTTTACCAAATTCAAGTCTGATTAACGGCTTTAAAGTATGCTCTCTAGTTATCAGTTGTGAATGAAATGAAGCACTGGGACGAGTATGAGTGGATCGACTTTGCATGAACAAATTGAGTGAAAGTATCATAACAAAGCGAAATATTAATTAGGCCGCATGTTAACGCAGCTAATTCAAAAAGCGAGAGTACACCAAAATCAAGTCAGATTAACGTTTGTTGAGTATATACTCACCCCAGCTCCTGTGTTTCAAACACAACAGCTGTCGAGAGTATATACTCTAGGCACGTCAATCTGACTTGATTTTGTGTACTCTCGCTTTTTGAATTAGCTGCGTTAACATGCGGCCTATTGTTAAAATCAAAACAAGAAATGCTGTTCACAACTTACAGCTGGTCATCCCCAAAATTATGTTAGCGCTTGTCAATGTTAATCTGACTTGATTTTGGTACACTCTAAAAAATCTTAACCCATAAGCAAATGTAATAACAAGCAGCCATCCCAAGATACAAGTTCAAGTAGTGCAACATTGTCCAAGACTTGATACCTAAACGGTTAATATTTTTCAGAGATTGGAGGAAGAGAATGACAAAAGATCCAAAGAAGAGGTCACACAGAGCTATCTCCAGGAGAAAGAAAGGTCCAAAGCCGAGCAGAAGGACCGTGAGATGGCTCTGTACATGCAGCTTCAAATGGATAAAGAGCATGATTTTGAGCAGACCCAAGAGGCTCTACGGAGGAGCCAATTAATTTGTGAAGATGTGGTTCCAACGCCAGACCGATCTTCCAAGCCTTTATCCAATGATCGAATGAACATACCATCCAATGGTAAGATTCTTGCTCAATGGTTGATGCTCTCCACTATTGGTGGATTGACTCTGTATTAGCTGTTTTTCAAGCTCAATTTTTTGTACGATTGAGACGAAATCAAGTTCCAATACATTTATTTGTAGTCAGCCTGTTAAAATCAAAACAAGAATTACTGTTTACAGCTTACTACTGATCACCCCCATAAGACCGAATAATGTGTCTTTTTTTTAAATTGTGCATAAAAGAACTGTCTTTAAAAGGTGGTAGATGACTTTTGAGTGCATGCAAAGTTGCAAACCCTAATCCTTATTCTTTTAGTCAATCCAATTACATGTTGGGCGAAAAGAAACTTGAAAGATGCTGACCATAAAATATTTATAAAAAAATTTCAAAGATGTAATTGAATAACGTGAGTTCAAACCACATCAAATTTATTTTTAATGATCTTTTTTTCTCATCTTTCACAAAGAAAACAAACATAATATTAATCTAGAAAGGTCAAACAAAACCTTTACGTAACTTTACTCTACATGAAACAAAGGAAATAAAACTTATGTTAACAATAAGAGACTTCTACAACCACATCCTGCCTTGTGGCAAGTTATCGCAACCTCATTATTTTTGGAAGGTCACTTGGACATGATTGATCTCCCAAAAATCAGATTGATGTCATCAAACCTCTTTTGTTCAGGTGCTTGATAAAATTGGTATTAATGTAGGCTTTAGCTTTCTTCATAAAGTGTCACCCAACTCTGATTGTTGTGCAACTATAGGTTCATTGAAGCGCAACCTTCAAAGTAAAAAAATCTGCAACCTCTAAGCATAGTGAAACATTAAAAAAATTATACTTTGTGTCCAGCTGAACACGTATCAAATTATTGGGTCTGGGAGCAATTTTTCAAATTTTGTAAGGGCATTGATCTTCCAATCTTTTGTACTGTGACCTCCCACTCAAGTGCTAATTTATGACGTCCATTAACCAACAATATTTCAATGGAAATTTCTACTTTTAGGAGCTCAATCCACCACCCCAGTGATTCCGAATCGTGCCAGTAAACCCCTCACCTCGAAGGGATTGGGTTCTCTACGCAATTTAAGTGTTCCCACTGCAGTCATGGCCAAGTTCTTGTCCTTTGCCCAGAAGAACACCTCTCAAGAAAAAGAAACGGGCGCGTTTTTGGCCGGAGTTATGGCCAATAATCGGTTGAGAGTCACTCATGTAATTTGTCCCGTTCAGACCGGTGAGACAACTTTCAAGATGAAATAATTGGCTTTCAATAATAATTTTTGGTTCTTTTTTACATAGGGAAATCCGATTCGTTTGTCACTGAAGGCGAAGAGGACATGTGGGATTACTTGGATAAACATGACCTTCTCACACTTGGTTGGGTGAGTTATTATCCCTTTTGATGTATTTGAAGAGGAGACTATGATCAAGCTTTATTTTGCTTTAGATTCATACACATCCAACGCAAACGGCCTTTCTCAGTTCAGTGGATTTACACATGCATTTCTCGTATCAAGCCCTTCTAGATGAAGCCATTGCCATAGTGTGTGCCCCAAAATTTAACGAAACGGGCTTTTTCACCCTCACACCCACTGGGATGAAACTCATTTCTAGTTGCAGGTCTGAAAAAAGATTTGCTTCATGTTTAGGTCGCATGTTAACGGTACTAAGCAACGTACTTTTTTCCAAATTTCAAGTATTGGAACTACGTTTAAAAACAGGTGGAAACAAAATGCTTAATAACTTGTTAGGATTTGCCTTAGAGTTTTGTTACTCATAAGAAACATTAAATAACCTTCAAAACGACTAAAACTTAACTTATTTACAATGAATTCACCTTCCAAGATTTTGCTGTACTCAAATTGGTTAGGTATAGCAAGATGAACAATAGGGTAAAAAAGACTATTTTTTATGTTTTAAGAATAAATAATATTTTTACTGTGGCCTTTGTTGTTTACAATCACGGAAAAATACTTCCTTTAAGTTGTAAGTACGGGAAAAGTACGCTGCTCTATGTCGTTAATATGTCACCTATCTGAAAGCAGTGCTTTCCATTACTACAATTCACTCGTATCTATTTCCCTCAGAGAAACTGGCTTCCATCCTCATCCTAAGGAACCCCCATTGTTTGAGGAAGGATCTCATTTCGAGCTCGACCACAATGGGGATGTGGAACTAGTCGATTTAAGCAAATAACTCCATCCAAATTTTCAACCACCATCAAATGTGATACACCACAACTGAATAAACGCACTATTCAAATTAAAGATATCGGTTCTCTCTTATTTTGACAAAATACCAATCAATCATACTTAAACTCAAGAACCATAGAATGTTCTGAAAAAAATTAAACATTGCCGGTAATGAGAATTATCCTTTGACAAATTTGTAATTAATTGGCAAATGAGACCCTGCTTAAGTTTAATGGACTACATGTTTCAATTTTCACCTCAATTGACTTTCAAAGAGAAAAGTTATGCCCTCTCAAAGTTATAAACGTACTGAAGAGACCATCAAATGAAAGAGAAAAAGAATCCCTTTTGTGGTAAAACTGTAACAGAAGAGGGTTAGCTCCGCCATTGTATGTGCTATTATGAAGTTATCTTTGAGAGGGCCTAACTCTTAACTACAAAGTTCGATTTTGTTGGTAATTGACAGGTATGACTTGCAAGAAAACTTGGAAATTACAATTCTCATTACCACCAGCCTCTTACTACAGAAAACTCAGTGGTTAATTTCTAATCATTGGATTACATTTTGCTCTTTATCCCCAGAGGATGGCAAGTTACTTTGATGAGCACGATTGCGAACCATTACGACCAGGTGAAGCTCCCAACCATTTCCTCGATTTTGCCCGCCTTCTTGTGGATACAGGAGCTTGGAGAGAGGTACTGTTCTATGATAAAATGTCTATTGGTCTTCTTCAGTTTTGTACTTTTCAATGGCGGATTGACTGATTTGGCAGATATGCATGAGGTCTCTGAAGTTCTCGTTGTAGTCAAAGTTGTAGCCAATGACAAAGTGATTGGGCACTTCAAAGCCCACATAATCTGGCTTGAATCCGTCACTTAATGGGGTACGTTTTCTGGCTAAACAAGCCACTTTGACCGATTTGGGTTCGCATTTATTCAAGAGTTCCAGGAGCTTTTTCATGGTTCGACCAGTGTCCACTATATCTTCTACCACGAGCACATTTTTGCCTATAAATGGAACAGATGTAAATTGGAATTAATACTATTAGACGATATTATTATTTATCCAATCAATTGCAGATTCATACATGCTATTTTGGTTGTTAATACGAAGAGCAAGAATTGATTAATTTTTACTCCACTCTGAATTTTTTTGTTGTTTTATCCGAAAAACTTTGGTGCCAAAGAAACTTTTCGCGCATTTTCAAAAAAAAAATATTTGAACCAAGAAGTTTTAGCCCCAGAAAAGTGATAAATTAAAAGAACAACCAAACGTCAAAAAAACCGGTTTTCTTTGTTTGTATATCTAACTCTATTTCGTCAACTAGTTTTAACTTTTCATATGGTCTGTAATTTAAATGTTTTTTTTGCATTTGTCAACACCTGTTGCTTTTTCTCTGACTTCATGGTGAAGTCGGACTTCAGAAGTATCATGGTGAAACACTGGCAAGATCAACATTTGATGACCCAAATCAATACAAATGGTATTTTCTCGACAAAAATTTGGGCCTTTGCGATAAATAATAAATATTAAATATTTCAATTTCCATTTTGTCGAAAGTCGGAGTCAGAAGGTCAAAAAGTTGAAAAAAAGTTAAAGCTCACTACTAATGAGAGCGTATTATGAAGGAGTAAGCCCTGTTCAAGCCGATCTCATCCTCGTAAAACGGTAGGCTATCTGTTTTGTGTTTAGGGGGTGCATACTTCTAGCATACTTCATGAATTGACTCCTACCTTTTTTTCAATGTTCTCATGCTAAAATGACGTTAAATGAATATATTACGTTCTGCGTAGTACATGTTTAATAAAAGTAGTAATAAAATGATGTCTTAACTTATCCTTTTTGTTCAAAGTATGCTTGAAGTCGAGATTGCAAGGATGCTTAAAGCGTGCCTTAACGCAGATGAAACATAAGAGTTAATGTCCTGACATTTTAGGAGAGCCGAATATTTAGCGGCAATGGATCAGTGTAACCGGACGAATTTAGCTGGGGATCTGGGGCCAAAATGTCTGAGAATGTGTCACAAGCTAGACTAACCATCCAAAAACTCAATTATAATTCTCGAGCCAAATTCACATTCTTCGTTTTGACAATCAATTGAAATGAACTTATTCCTCACGAAGCAAACTTAAACTTTGAAATATCCAAGCCCGCTAGCCAGTTTTGCCCCCAAATCCCCAGCTGAATTCGTCCGACTACACTCATCTATTCTAGTTTACCTTTGAGAGTCTCCAAGTTGTATCCACCAATAACCTTGACGTCTCCAGTTGAATCCGTGTTCTCGTAGCTCTTTAACCGAATAAAATCCACCGTCATGAAGATGCTTCCTCCGGAATTGTCACTGCTATTGATGATACTGAGTTTGTCATGGAGGTCTGCGAAGAACCTGTATCCTCCTTTCAGTACACACAATGTAACCAGAGAGTCCATCCCTGTTCAAAGCACAAATAAAAGTGGTTAATCATTAATCAAACTGCATAATGAAGTGACGACCCTAAGATGTAAATAATACAAATGTACTCTTACATGGAAGCTGTAATGTTCCCAAAATTTCCCATTTCAACAAAACCAACCAATCATGTAATCAATTATAATTCATGGATGGCTTTTCCATTGTGGATGATTAGGACTAGGGACCCTGTGTTGAGAGACTGGCAATCTACTGACAACGCAATCTATGGTTGTCAGAGGCCCCTAACCTGCGGGACACAGAACTTCAACATCTGAGAAACCTTACCTTTTGTTATTTTGAATTCCCTTCTTTTTTTCATTTTGTTGTAGTGTCTGGTCCAGTTTATGAAAGCAATTTTGCCAACACACATTCACGCCATACCCAAGGTGAAGATGAATGCATTAAAATACCCTTGTCCCAAATTTGTTGACATTAAAATGTCTGGTGAATTTCCTTGGAATGAACCAAAGCAGTGCTATGAATAGTACAGGTTATAATTCAAAGCACCCTTAGTCCCCATATTTGCTTTAGAGCACATGTAGGTTACAATTCTAAGAAAAAGATTCAGTTCTGCATCATTGAATAAGGCATAATTAATGTAGATGGACAAAACATCTAAAACCATGAATCAAAAACGTCCAAACCACAATTGTCTTGATGTTGACCTATCACTAAATTCTTCACCAAGGTCTTTCATCTAAGGTTAATCTATTGACAAGATATCAAGGCCTACAAAACTGGGAACCACCATTTAGCCTAAGCTGGCCACTCTCTCAATATAGAGTCCCTAAAGCGCAACCAATGAAACAGAAAGGACGTGCAACCTTTGGACCTTATTACACAAAATTTCTGTTCTTAGATGTCCAAAACACATTGAGAAGTTCAAAAAATGGTCAAACTTGTGAGTCAGGGTGCAATTTTGGCAGCTGTTTTACTACAGTGACCTCCCAGTCATATGTATTATAACCTCCCTATCACCTGTTCGTAAAAGGAACGTAGAGGGTCGCTAAATATGACCAACCCTGGTTGTGAGAATATATGTAATCTTCCTTAAAACACGAGCGTGAAGAACATATGTAATTAATTTTAAAGTGTCATTTCCACGGCACTCTAAAATTATGACTAAACCATTTTTGTTGCTCATGTTAAATCGTCCCTATGTTTACATTAGAAACAGCGTGTATCATATTATTTCTGCTACTGAATAAACATATACACCAGATTTAAGATTCTCAAACCGTTTTGGCACATTAGGTGCATAAATGTAACATAAATAGAATCAATTGAAGCAAGCAGATTTGGGTAACTTTATGCAGTGTTTTTTTAAATTAATTGATTACTTGCAAAAATGATTTTGCATCAAAAAATGACGCCGAGGTATGCAACCTGTATTTGCAAAAAAATATCGTTCCTTAAAGTACGTATAACAAGGTTAACATTGCTGGAATTCTTCAGAAGTCCGAAAAAAATATATGGTAAAAACAAGTTCGGACCCCAAAACTAACATTATTCGTCTCGATTTGTTACAATTCACATACTCTAATTCCAAACGACCCTGTAGTGTTAAATCACGAAGTCGTAGTGTCTACCTGCTTCTCGGGAATCAGTAAAGATGTCATTGGCCAACTTGGTGATACGATCCTGGATCATTCCATGCGGAACGAGTACCTTATGAATGGAATCTTGGTAATGCTTCTGGATGCAAAAGGCATCCTTATTGAAGCCTTGAAAATCATCGTCGATATTGACGGTCTTGGGGAGATTTAAACTTGCCATGTCTGCAAAAAATTCACGACTGACGGGGGAAGCAATCGACATGAGAAAGAAGATCTTACCTGCATGCATACAGACAGAGAGAACTTGATCCACCTAGTAACCAATAACAACGTGTCTGCAAGAAAACCGGCTTTTTTGAGGGCCTTCCTTCCAATGTACGACAGGGCGACTCTGATCTGTTTGAGGAAGGCTTTTTGCCTTGGACATTAGACAAGTTTTTGTATGAAATGAGATTTATTTATGGCGCACAAATTTATAGAAAAACATTGAAGTGTAAAATTGAGGTTATGTACATATATTTGGCTTTGAAGGGGTTAAGAATGAAGCATATTTTTTATTCGTTTTAGTTTTATTATATTGTATTATATATTTCATACATTCATATAATGTGTAATATAATTCATTGTTTATAATTATTAGGGCCCGGAAATAAATTCTTCAAAGGATAAAATATTTTTTAAAAATTTCTCCACTTTTCCTCAATTTTTTAAATATTTACACAGTTTTAAAGCAAAAATAAATATTTTCCTGAATTTTCTAGCCAAAAAGATGTTTCGGGCGAAATTAAGGAAAATAAACGAATGACAAACGCTCAATAGAGCTTACCCAAAATGGACACAATTACAAAAATCTCCACAAAATAGCATTTGCACCAAGATAAGACATTCACAACCAAAACAACTGTCATACACGAAATAACTGCGCCATCTATTGAGGTTAATTGAAAATTGTATTTTAAAATCAATCACATGTCAAGTTTGCCTCCAAAAACGGCAAAGTGAATCAAATTCGCCGGAAAAATGTTTGGAAGATCGGTGCATTTTTCGCTCACTTTTTTGCAAATATTTTTCCGGGCCCTAATACCAATATACCATAGATATACCATATCAATCATTTCATTTCCAAGAATAAATACTCAGGGTAGAATTTATATGATTTCTTGTTTTCATTGATGATATTTTATTTTATTTTATTGTGGGTGCTAGGGTCGGAGGGTTGAGCCTTGCCCGGCCAGCAAAGCCAGCCATCACATCGTCCAAAGTTTTTCCGATAAGCAATCTCATGTTCGGTATCAGAGTGGTTCTCCGTCTGTGGGTGTGATTTAGCGTCTAAAAGTTTCCTTGAGAAAAGTCGGGGAGGAGAATCGAACCTGGGACAGGAAATTGCGCTAACCACGACGCCACGTCTCCTCCCTTTAATATAACAGATAGTTAGAATAATATAGAAAAAGCACCTTAATTTCAACCTAGAGTAAACATCTTTTAACCTAGAGGTAATTTGCAAAAGTTGCAAGAAGATAATGACAAGTTGAATCTTTTGCTTCAAATCAGAATTCCCAATTTTCTTGATGACCGTCTAAGTCCTTCTTTGATGAAGTCCTTGACGTGCAAATTTGGGGACGCAAAGAAATGGATGAATCTATGTACTTCAAACTTGTTTGAAATAGAAAATTGGCTAGTCAGGTTGTCAAGTTCATGTCTTTGTTGTGTTCTGTGTGGTTTTGGCTTGAAGCAACCTGAGCGACCTGTTTGGAATTTAGAACACGTGTTCACCAAACCTCTCTTTTGTACTATAGATCGTAAACCACTCATTACAGTTCATTTACAAATAACTCGACACGCAAGAAAAGAATGATTTCTCTTTTGCTCAGGAATTTCTGATAATTCGAAAGTTCTTTTTTAGATTCACTTTTAGGCATGTAAAAACATTTCTGTTAAATGTAATTATTAATAAGCTTGTTTTCCATGGTTAAAAAAAGGTACTTCTTCAAGATAATGGTTTGCATTTTTTTCAGCGCAAAAATACCAAACTCGAACGCGTTGTCCTATGAAAATGAACTATTTATTTACAGCAAGCGTGCCAAAAGTCAATGGGAATAGTTGACCAAATCAAATATTTTTTCTTTAAGGACGCATTTGCAGCCATTTTCTCGGATAAGCCTCCTCCCCCTACTTCCAAGAAGTTTTTGGAAGAAGATATGGAGGAAAAGATGATCAGGAAAGAATGTGAGTATCTTTCCTTTTCAATTACTGAATGCCACCATTTTACCAAATACATATGATTTTAGGTGACGAGTTTGAATGTCCGATTTGTTTGAAAAAATGCGAGCAAGATGATGTGGTCAATGAACTTCCTTGCAAGCACAAGTTTCATCCCGAATGCATCCTACCTTGGTTAAAAAAGGTAAGCATCTCTCAGATGAATTTTTTGGAGCGAGGTTTTAGGCATTTTTTACATAAAAAAGAGTGAAAAATTTTACTCCTGAATTCCCATTCAAAGGGATGATATCATTGTAAAGGGCAAATTAGATGTTAATTCTAAAGCCCGCGAGACCTTCTTGTTTGGCATTTACTGAAAAATTAATTAAAACTACTTTGAATTTGCTGTTTCCAAAGACTATGTTATGCGTAGTAAAATAACTAAACTGTTTTGCCCAATTGTTCAACCAATCGAGTTTGAAAAATTCCAAACTTTTATCAAAAATATAAAAAATGACTATTTTGTTGAGCTGTGGTAGAGAAACCTCCGGCATTTCTTTTTTCTCAATAATTTTTAGTGTCAATTTTACCTTTAGCAAGCTGTTCCTTTTGATTCTTGATTTTTTATTACGGAATTGAAATTGAATCTACTTTTTTTCAGAGGAATGTTAGCTGACATAAAAATAGTCAGAAAGATTAGATTTTGAAGCCGTTAAAATCTGAGGTTCATTTTGTTTTCTTTAAGTCTTTTAAAGCTAACCAAGGCCACAACAAGGTTTTCTAAAGACGAGAAAAGACAAGAAAATATTGCCAAAATCTAATAGAGTTTTGAAGCATGGCCTCATTTAAGCACATTTGGATCTTGCCTTTTCTACTCGAGGTGATTATTTAAATTCTACATTAGCAGTACAACACTTTGAATCATTGTTCTCTGTTGTGCACCAAATAACACAAAATTTGGAGCAAGTCAAATCTCATGAATTGCACGACACTAAAGCATCAAATTCTGGCTCTTATTTCATTGCATTATTCAAAAAAGTCATGTACCAAAAATACCAGATTGTCCCATCTTCACTAAGCTTGTAACCACAGAAATACAAATGAACATTTCTTCTAAAATTGAGCAATGAATACTATACTCCAATATGTCAAATTGGTGACGAATTCAAATATTTTCAGACAAGCTCATGTCCGCTTTGCCGCTTTGAATTACCCACGGACGACCCAAATTATGAGGAAATGAAGAAGCAACGCAAGCGTGATATCAACAAGAAGAAAGACATCGAAGCTCTTCACGACTCAATGTTTGGTTGACAAAATCGAGCATTTTATTATTCAATGATAGATTGGTCACTCCAATAAAACATTTTGAAATGCTTTGTACTACAAGTAGAAGAGATTCGTGTTTTGCGACGTATGAGCGTTTTTCTTAAGGAACTCTCCACACAAATTGGCCACCTTATGAGCGTACTGAAAAGGCAAATAGAAAATAGGTTATTATGGTTGTGCAACTCTATAGGACCTTCCCAAGGGAAATGTTTGTTTTGATCATAACCACCCATAAATGGAGTATTATGAGTTGCTTTGGTTAAAATTTTCTAAATGTATTATACTTGCTTTGGTATGGATAGACTGACTCGTCATCTGTTCATTGAATAACAATGTCATAACAAAGATAAAAAACACTACTGACAAAAAAAATGAAAGACAAACACAGATATGAACATTACTGACCAAAAACGTAACACTAGGTTCTCAGTAGAGCTTTCCATTCTCAGCTGTTTGTTTGTCCGTACTTACACAGGGCAGAGGGCGCTGCTCATACTGATGGAAAGTAAAATTGAGTTTTCAAGCATGTAAGGCAGACCTGTGATGTAATTGCAACTACAATGGCGTATTTGTAATTTCATTTTCAACTTACCATAATTTTTATGAATAAATAACATTTGAGCTCATGGTGAACGGTTGTTCTCTGTTTTTTTTTTTTTTTGGAAAAATAATCTAGTTAAGCTCATTTTGATCAACAATTGAGATTGAGTGAAAAAAGTTGTACTCAGTTTGTTTAAATCAAAACAAAAAATACTGTTCACAATTAACAGCTGATCACTTGCAAAATTTTGTGTTGTCAATACCTCAGACAGCAGCTGACCATGCACTCAAAACACCTCGATGGTTACTTCAGTGTTGCCCCCAAAAAAGGTCAAGTGTACGTACCAAACAAGGAGCAGGAACCCTCACTGGTCCAGACCAATTGTAATACAAGTAAGTGAGCATGTAGGTAAGCCTCTGGACACGATCAGGGCCCAGTTCAAGCTCATCCGCAAGAACAGTATAATGAGTGGGGGTAACTGTCCCATGTGTCACTTTTTGGGACACCAAGAAAAAGTCGAATTGGTCACGTCTGGTAACTGTGTGATCCAAAACTGTGCCTGGGGATGGATTTTCGAGGTGACCCTAGGAAATACAAGATATTGTTGAACTTTTTGAGCGCAAAATGTCACAAAAACTCGAGACTTACCCCTTGAACTAAAAACATGCGCGTCTTGATCCGTTTGGAAACTATGACAAATGTGATTTGGATATTTTTCTCAGGAACAAACTTTTTAAGGGTGGATCTCATTTGTTCCAGTTCAAGGGTTTTGGTCACCTCAAATCGAGAATCTCCCACTCCATCCCGATAAACAATGACCTTATCAGGATATTGGTTGTTTTTCTGCAAAGATAGAACACATTGGTATTCATACTAGTCAAAACATTGGCGCCCGTTTCATAAATTCAAACCTGATAATAGGCTTTGAGGGCTCTTCCAAAAATATCCGAGATGTTATTCATGATCTCGTTTTCATATTGATGTTGACGAGAATCCGAGAACCAAGAAGTGAAGGTCCCATTGAGAGATGCGACAAAACCTGACCAGGATTTGTCAAAACCAGCATTATGGTAAACGTCAATTCCAACCACCATAGCATTGCTCTGTCACATAAAGAATAATAACTTTTTATGACCTAAAGACTCAAATAGAAGTGAGATGAACCTGCTTACTAATGGACTGGATATGCCCCAGTTGGCGCCACCCAATTTGGCATTGACCTGGATGGCAATCTTATGAACTATTGGAATTTGATTGCGACCCGCAATGGTCTTGGTCATTACAAATTGAGATGGGATACCCAATTCCACCAAACAGGTCTTCTTGACGGCACAATACCTATCAATAGAAATCAAACCTAATGTTATTCAATGTTGGTTGAGGTATGAGCATAGAGAATGATAGAGTGCTTTATTGCACGGTGTCATGCCTCTTGTTAAAAACTCCTGTAAGCGCAATCAATGAAATAGAAAATATGTGCAACCTCTGAGCTTTATGACACAACATTTCTGTTCTGATGTGTCCAGTACATAGGGAGAAGTTCGAAAATAGGTCAATTTTTTGTGTCAGGGTGACATTGGGTACAGTATTTGTAAGGTGACCTCCCAGTCTTACGTATTATGACCTCCCATTCAGGCTCTTGTTAAGGGACCGTATATAGGGAACAACAAACCATGGAAATATGATGTGAAAGTCTTGTGTGTTTCAAAAATTCAAACAATAACTTTATGAAGCTTCTTCACAACTTCTCATTGCTATATATTTTTGCTTTCAAAGCGAAAGATTTCTCCAGATATGCGCTAACCAAGAAAAAGGGGGAGTAATAGATCTTATGCATGGCTGAAACCCGAGGTAGCACATCAATAAACTCAAAATCAGTATTTCTACTCCTGATGTGTTGCAAGTTCATATTTTGGAATGGTGTCGAAATATTGGTGTTTGCTTGGTTTTTGGGTCCGAAAGCTTACCACAACCAGACATTTCAAATGACAAAAGACTCTGAGTACCCAAAACGCATCAGTAATTTCTTCTACTTAAGCTAAAGCAAGCTTAGTCCTTTGGTCACTCTATTGCTCTCTATGATAGTGAGGAGACGGCGGAAAATTGAGTTGAATAAAACTAGCAAAAACTAAGTTTTTTAGTAAAAATGTGAGCGATTTTTTGTGATTAGAAATGGCAAAGAAAAGTTTTTTTCTTCTCAATTTGTCATTCAGTGAGCCAAATATAGTTGGTCTGGTTTTTCAGCCGGCAAATATCTTGTCCTTGATATTTAGGCCTACATTTTTTGGACTCGTTCTTTCACATTGGAAAAGAAATGACAACTTTGATTTGGGTCGCATACAAAATCCAGAAAAAAAAATTGTTTTTTCTTGGCGTTTGGAAATCGCAAAAAAAACTTTTCCAGGCCAAAACAGCCAAAAAAATGAAGTGTAAGGTTTTTTTTTCCTTCGCTCCAGTTATGAGTTAATGATTTTTCTACTCACCGATCAGTGCGTTTGGTACGCGAAACAACTAAGACCAACTCTAGAGGCTGTTGTTGATGCTCTCGATGGATAGCTTTGACAAATTCATCAGTCCGATCTTGGTTAAGAAGCATCTTCTTTGGATCGCAGACAATCATGCCCAATTTATCGCATTGTCTTTGCCAAGTCTGTCAAACGAGTTTGTTTGGGCTCATTAGAATTCACTAAGGATTTGCAAACATTCTTCAAAAGTAAATACTTACGGAAAGGAACCCTTCGATTTCTCTTGTGTCTCTGCGATCTCCAATAATCAACCAGTTCCTCAGTTTGGCACCCACCATCATTTGCTCCCCTTGAAGAACCCTGTCAAAGTCGCCTGAGACTGCTTTTTTTCTATGAAGAGAGCAAAAAATGGCTTAAAATCGTTTTCGTCATTAGGGTTGGACCATAAAGGGCCATTAGTAGAAATTGAAACAGCAGTCAGCTGCCTTAAAATTTGTCTGATTAACAATTATGCCTCATCCAATTGCGAGATTTGTAAATTTCGTGTTGCACAGTATATGGATAAGTGTATATGTGTTATGTACTTACTCGGCGGAGTTTCCAAGGAGGAGACTGATGGGTTTGAGGCGTCTTCCATCGACGCTCAAGGCAGCATCAGCCAGTTCCAAACCCCAATCTGACAAAATCTGGGTAGCCTCTTCAGAGGATTTCACGCTTGACACGAACATTTCTAGAGCCCTTTTGCGCTTGTCGGGAGTGGAACTGATTATACTGGAAATGGTTCGCATAGCCTATAAATGAAGATGATAGGGTTAAGTATATGCAATAAAGTCCTCCTCTCTTCTTTATCGGGCTCCTTCATTGTTCAATTTGATACCCATTAGTCTTCGTCGGGAATATGTAGGAGCTGATCCTGAACAGCTTTTAAAACAGGATTAGAATTTTTTTTATATACTATTCCTAATCAACCCACCATTCAAGGGTTGTCCAGATCTGCCAACAATAACTCATTGGTAGATCAAATTTCATATGAACGTTAATTATATCAACTATATTAATCATTAAGTCTCTTTACAGGAAATCCCATTCCTTGTAGTGGTAATAAAAAATCTACAAACAACAACAAAAAAGAATGTTAAAATTCCCAGTTACTTCTGGTCATGGAACTAAAGAGCGAGGTTTCTGTGACAAAAAGGAATAATGTTCCACAAAATGTTCCTCCAAAAAGTTATCTCCCTACAAATCCTTACAAAATGCCCATGACATTGAGGGATTGTAAAGAATCATTAATGAACTGAGTTTCATTTTGAATTTTCAAAATGTTTTCAAAATGGATTTTTAACAGACACCAAGGACTCTTGAAATCAACTTACTCTGTGATCTTTTCGAAGGTTCTCATCGATGCCGGTCAAGTAACAGAGTTCTGGTACTAGACAAATGACCATGTCCTTGCTCCATTCGTCTGTTCTCTTGGGTTTAGAGATCAAAAGCGCTTGTTTGGTGTCCACAATATTTAAAGAGTACTGACGCTTATAATATTCAAGGTACGTTGTTTTTCCTCGTGAGGTTTCAAACTCTGATTCCGGACTCGAATTGAAGTCCACATCATCAATCCGGTAGGATTTATTGTTATATCTATTTTGAGGTTAAAAAAGTACATTCAAAGAGACTTGCTTTGGAGTGTGACAATGGTAGTAGGGCTTACCTGGTCAAAACCACCTGACCAATGATGCCTAGCTTGACAGCCTTACAAAAATCAGATTTACTGTTTTTGTTCCGTAAAAAGATTTCTTGCATGAGATCGCGCACAGTATCTGTCCTTAAAACGCGATGGGCAGTGTCACAAACCAGTTTTAACCCGCCTTCATATTCATCCACAGCCGTGGCATATCCAGGCCAAATCTCCAATCTAAAATCCAAAGGGATGATGTTAAAACGTTAGTTTGAAAACAAGAAAAAATCTGGACATTGTTAAGAAATAAAAAGGGAAACATGTCACAGCTATTCAAAATCACCTTGGTTTGGTTTCGTAATGGTTTATTATCATAATGGTCTTCATAAAAAATTATTCAGACTAAGTCTATAATAGACTTCCTTAATTAAGCATTTCTACTTAGAACGTATTCTAGGGTGCCAAATTTTTTGGCAAAGCTTTTGTGAGGACAAAATTTAAGGTTCGTTTTTCAGTTTGAAATTTTTTGGCAACGTTTCATAGGTCGGCCACAAAATCTCGATAGTGAAATCGAAAGGAAAAGGTTTTTTTCTGAATTTTATAGGCATAACAGAAGGCAAGGTTTGAAAAAAAAAATCGTGAGGAGTTTAAAACAAATCCTTGGTTTTTTATCCAAGTTTTAGCAATCCCGCTTGGAGCAAACCTTTTTACTGCAGGAAAATGAGATTGTTTACATTGTAAGAAATGCAAGATACTTAGCAAATATTGATCTTTAGGCGCAGTTCTGAATGCTACGATATTGAGGTAATTACCTCTAAAGCATGAAAGTTCACTCATGTTAGGTCTCTATCTTGAATGAAACTTACTTGAGATCTAGCAATTCCATGGCTTTACGTGGGTTAAATGACCTTTGGTTCATCTGGATCATTTTAAGCGCATTGAAGACCCTCTTGAAAAGTACGTTGTACCAATACAATGCTTTGGGATCACCATAATCCACTGCCTTCTTGAAAACCAAGGTCACTTCAATAGGCTCATCAGTTGCAGGCAGAACAGGGTAGAACACAGATCTCTGTAGATAAACAAACCCTTAATTATCAGCTTGCCTTTATTTTACTTGCTATAATCCAGGAAAAGTGATTCGCGGAAAAAAACCTCAAGGACCCCTTTAGTTTTGAATATGACACTCTCCTTTTTGGGAGGTCATTTATTCATTACAAGGGCTCTGACAAACTTGCACCAAAAACATTTGATGCTGCTTTTGGCTACATGACGCAACTTTTTATCATTCATCTCGCAACAAGCTTGTACTTTCGTAGTTTTTTTCAGTTTTCATCATGAAAATTGGGCGTACTGTTTTTCAAGCTCTTTTTCAAACATGGTTTGCTACTTTTGGATTATTAGTTCAAAAAAAGACCAAAAAATTAGATTTCATTCATGGTATTTCAAAAGTCAATTATTAGACAAATGTCGACTTTGACTAAAGTTTGACATTTCTTTCAAACTCAGATAAGTTTTTGGTCAGCTTTTAAATTTTCAAATTAAATATCGAAGTTTTTTGGCCCGAGTAAAAGCAACTTTGTGTTCCATTGAAAGCAACTTTTTACAAAGAAAACTGCAATTTTTAATAAAAATAGTTGCAACAATGATAGTTGAATACCGCTCTGAACACAAATAGACGCACAAAAAGTGCGAGGTTGCATTGCGTCAGTTAGTCGCAACTCTGGTTGAGCTTAAAGGAGTTCATACTTGATTTGAATCACGCAACCTAGAATGACTTTTTAGTTCAAAAAAAGTTCAACATTTTATGTTCTTGAAATACCAAGTGATCTTTGACACACTTACGGAGTGTTCCAATTTCTTGGGAAGACAGAGATAATTTGCTCCATCAAAGTTCTTAACACGTCCAATTTGTTCGGTCAGTTCCCTTAAGAGAGCAAACCGGTTCTGACGACTGTCAATGTTGGGCTCAAATTGGACATAATATTCAAAGAACCCCTTCCCATTGACAATCTTGAGGTCCAGGTAATTCACTTCCAAAGGAACCCTATTAACAAAAGGTGTAAATTTTGGTATATTTCATAAGGAAAATATGCATTATCGAGACTTACTTGATGCCAGAAGTTCCTCGTCGTATCGTTGGTGGATTGGAAGTATGAGAGGATGTTTCTGATTGATTTGCACCTTCATGGCGATTTAATAAGGTTGACAGGTGATCCTTTGTGGCATACTTTATTGGAGACTGAAATTTTGAATAAATTGTAAGAAATCTTGCTACTGGGCTTGAAATGTTTAGCTTGTTGACCATACAATTCCCCAAAAAACTTGCATTGTCTTGAAAGGAGATTGGCAGTGTGACAAGGAAGTTTTGGGTCCATTCACATTTCCTCTCTTCATTGCTTGTTTAAAGTAAAGTCTCTTTCGTCAGAAAAGAGTTACTTTTGAAGCCATTGAGGATAGAGTAATGTTCTCCCGTAGCCATTAATATTGTGTCATCCTACTAAAGAAGCGACACCAAAAATAGTTCTTACCAACGACACCAAGACAATGATGGGCTCCGTAGCACATAAATTTCTTTGCTTGATTGATACCAGAGCCACTGAATTTTCTAGACAACAATGTAAGCCATAAGAAATATGATTTTGAGTAAGGAGAAAATCAATTATTGTTTTCTGTTGGCTAGACTACGGATTTCAATTTTCAACTTAATCAAATACCAGAGTCAAAAGTGTAATATTCCTATCGGCCCTTTTTGTTTCTATCTACCTCACGCATGTTCTATGCCTCAGCTGAATATATAAACACTCATGTCTTATACATCAAACGTGCAACTTGTCTTTTATTTGTTCTTCTTCATATATGCCTTACATGGCTCAGCTATAGTTTTTGAACCACGCCCCTTAACCTGTCACCCTTTACGATAGTCGCTTCAATTGAGAATCCCGTAGAGGCACGCCGTCCTCGTCACAAGTCTACGCCACGATTGTGAAAATGGGTCTCAAGGAACAAGTTGCAAATCGTAAGGCACAAATTTCGAAGAAATTAAAATTAATCAGCCATTTGGATAGACCTGGAGCTGATGTCAATCGACTATGGCAGCTATTGGGAGAGGCAGAGACCAAGCTGGATGAGATGATGGACCCTGTAGCGGATGAACTTGAAATCGAAGCCGACATTAAAACAATCAAAGAGGCCAAGACCAAAGCCATTGATGACTATTCGGATAAGATCATGGTGGTGGCACATATACTTATGCCAAGAACAAGTTTATCTTCATCCACAATACCTGTCCCTGGTCATCAACCAACTAGATCAAGTGAAGGAAGACCACCCCAGTTTAAACCAATATCTGATATGAAGTCGTCTATGTTGGGAGTAGAGGCGGAACCGTTCGAGATGCGGATTTGAGTCGAAAAGTTCCGCAATTACCACAAAGCTTCACGTATTGAAACGCTGGATTTGGATGGACAAAAGGACATGTTCAAGAATTTTCTTCACAGCGACTTGTGCGTCGGTGTTGATGAAGACTTGGAAAAGGCCACATCTATTGATGCATGTTATCTTGTCATCGAACAACATTTCCTAGAATTGAAACCTTTGTTCACACGACGTCTGGCTTTGTTCCGGATGAAGAAAAACGGCCGTACCTTTAAGGATTTCTGCGCTGATTTACGTCGCAAAGCAAGAGAGGCGGAACTCCATTCCATTACTCCCGCTCAACTAATGGTTTTCCTGGCTTTAGCGGGGTGTCGCGATGATGGACCTCTTTTTTTGAAACTGAGAGAGATGAGGGACCCAGACTTAACCGACCTCGCATGCAAGGCCGCCCCTCACGAAAGAATGCTGAAGGATAGTAAAGCCTTAGACGTCTTTACCACAAATGGGAATATGATGGCGGTTGAGATCACACCTTCAGCCGAAGAAATTTTGGCGGCAGTTGCATCTAATTGTAACGGCTGCGGATACCCTCATTCCCGTGAACAGTGTCCATTCCGCGACAGACCCTGCTTTGCATGTGGCTAGGTCGGTCATATTAAAAACCTTTGTCGACAACGCAGCCCTTCAGGTAGCCCAATTCTACGAGGTCGACCTCGAGAGAGAGGTCGTCGTAGCTCTCCATATCATTATATAAGATGGATATGATTGAGATCATAGGAAAGGACCACAATGCAAACAATTTCACAATTCGTGGCTTACCCGATTCTGGCGCTGCTCGCACTGTCTTACCGATGGCATATATACCTTACAAAAAGTTATTACCTTTTAAAGCTATGTCCTAATGAGAGCATAAAATAGATGAGCTCGCCCCTTTGTGGTCAAAAAAAAATCCAGAGGAGCGTTACTTCAAACATCCATGTGGGATCAAGCTCGTTCTTGGTAGTTAGAAAAGCTGAACCAGACGGCCAAGTAACAGCTGATTGTTTTATACATCCAGATATCTAGATATCCATGCCTTAGGTCATGATTATGGCATGGTTTCAAAATGAAAGTGATGCCACAATGAAACAAAAAATGGGTTGGTCAATGCCAAATTCTGACTTCCGCTTTCTCAGACAGAGCAAACCCAATCCCATTTGTAAAGAACCTTCTTTGGAGGACAAAACTTTAAATCGAGTTTTGGAACCAATATGTTGTTGGTATAATTCGAGCTCAAGCATTACAAAATCTAACAGCCATAAATAGTGTATTTTTTATGTGAAACCTTGTTACTTGTCCTACCTTCTCAGAATGCGATGAGCCTGATCTAGATGTGAAGTCTGACGTTGGATCATTCTCATCAAATGGGAGCTGAGTTGGTGATCTTGAGTTGGAACTTGATCCCGTTGAAAGTGCCGAATCTGAAGAGTCCTGGATCAAAGTGGATGGAGCTGAAGGTTTGGGGGCGGATTGACGCAGAAAATCCTCCCGAGCATTTGGATCCAACCCCACAATTGCCCTTAAGTCTGAAATGGACATACATAGTCAAAAGTGTTTTAGCAAAGGCAACAGATTTCATGCATGTAAAGTTTGGCGTGCAGAATTCAGGCGAATGAAGTGTCCCACTTCCATTTGTTGGCCTTTTTTGTTTTGCTAACCATTTATTTGTTTTATTTCCAAGGGTTTTTTCCGTCTTCACATTCCATTCGTGATAAAATTGACTGAGGAGACTTCATTTTTGGCCAATAAAAAAGCCTATAACATAGTCGAGCTCGTTTTTTTCGAACTCAAAAATAAAAACGAAGAACTCCAAATTAAATTGCAGCAAGTTTAATTTGCTCGTTTTTAGGGCTTGGGAGGCTCATTTTACTTGCCAAAAATCTGCATCCTTAGTCACAGTATAACAAAAGGTAAAGTGAAAGACTTACCACGCAGTTTCGTTTGCAGTTCTTGCTTTTTCTCTCGCTTAGGTTGTTCACTTCGAATTGGAAAACCTCCCGGAATTCTGGCTGGAGCAACGTTTGAATTCTCTTTTTCTTGCTGAGCCTTCTTGATCCTTTCAAGAAGCAAAGCTCCACGACCTAAATTACGTTTTGGTGGATCATCCATCTGAAAAATAGATTTTGTCACACTTATATTGCTTCACATATACCCTAAAAATACAGTCAAAGCAGGATATAAGAATACTCAATATCTGACAAGGCCATACATACAGTGCAAAAATTGTATTGATGCAATATTAATTTTGCTGCTGACCCACAGTATTCTGATGTTTAACCTTGATTGTTCAACATGTCTGATGATAAAAAAACATGACCATTTTGCTTTAAAAGCAAAAAAATCACGTTATCCCATTGAATACAAAAATAGTTAAATAAAAATGTCATATTCATAGCAATGAACCCACCATGGATAGTTTACCATAATAAAACGCCAAAGACCAGTTTTATCCTGATGCACACTCTAGGAGTGATTTCAGCTCATGAGCAGCACATCAATTACCCAATGACCAAGGTGACCATTTGATGTGTTTTAGCCATTTTCAAGGCGTCACTATAGTGCCATGTTTAAGGTATTGGATAGTTTTTAAAGCTTTTAAACATCTGACTAGTGTCTGCGAAAATACAGATTCCTTAATGTTAATCATAAGTGTTGGTTTGCATCGGTATATGATAAATTTAGCTTTTTTTTACAAGTTCAGCTAAAGAAGTGTTGATGTATTTACAAAAAAATGCCAAATGCGCCCCTTAACCAAAATTCATTCGTCAACAATATGTATATCTTTTTTCACCATAGGCCTTCGGTCTTTTTGCAGTTGTTACTTGATGAAATTAAAATAAGATTCCGAAACATTCTTTTATTTTACTATTTCAGAAAAAGTCGTGTACTGATGTCCTCTTAAGCTCTCTATAATGTGGCAAACCTGAAATGACAAATGCGTTCGGTTACGACAGGTCGCGATGTTGAGGACGAGTAGATGTGCGTTCGTAGTAAACGTTTGGTTCAGTCAAGGATGACTGTATTACATGGAGTGGGATCGAGCAAGGGCCCGTTACCACGTCCGTGTTAATTTTCTTGCGTGATAGCCTGGAGTTAATGAAGAAATGAAGAAAAAGGGAATTAATGTTTTTTATTCACATAACATACTAAAGAAAAGCAAACAAAGAATCACTGAGCAATCATTTGATACCCAATTGATGTCTCTCAAGGAATGGAATATGTTATATTTGATTGTATTAAATCAAATATGTACAAACTCCTGATCCACTGACTTGCTTTGTGATAATGATTGTCCATGTTTTGTTGAAGCAGGAAGCACTGGAATCAGGGAGTGGTAGGCTAGCAATGAGAATGATTTCCAATCAGAACAATTCAGTTACGTTCTTCTGCAAATGAAACCTTGCATATGTTGAGAAGAATACGTATTTCAATTTCAGCTCAATCGAACGTCAGAGACAAAAGTTATGCTCACTCAAAGTTCAGTGCAAATCCTACCGAGAATGAATGAACTAGCCCTTTTGTGGTAATCGTTTTACCACAAAAGGGCGAATTCATTCATTCTATGCTCTTTTCAGTACATAAGTTTGAGAAGGCATAACTTTTCACTCCGGCATTCGAAAGAGCTGAAATTTGAAATACCTGTTCTTCTCAATGCAATCCAGGTCTCATTTGCAGAGGAACGCAAATGGTTCGTTTCTGCTGGAAATCATAATTCTCATTGCTAGCCTCCCACTCCATTATTTCCGTGCTGCTTGGTTGAAGACAACATGGTTTTTATCATTGGCATTGTTCAAGGGGATTTTTTCCTTTCTAGAATGAAATAAATATTATTCTCTGTATCTTTTTTCAACACATTACAGTCTTCTTGTCTTTAGAACCTCAGTTAAGTATTGAAAACAGAGACAATGAAGAAAGAAATTTTCGTTCTAGAAAGTGAAGAATGTCCTTGAACTATCTCAATAGTAAGAATCATGTTGACTTCAACAAAAGATTGACAAAAAATATAACAAAGCAAGTCAGTGGATCAGGAATTTGAATATATTTGATCTAACACAATAACACAACACAATTTCAATTCTTTGAGAGACATCAATTGGACATCGAATGATTGCTTATTGAATCCTTGTGTACTTTTGTTTTATAAGTTATGCAGATCCCAATTGATCCCAATTACATTGATTTTTTTCATTAACTGCAGGCTATCACACAGGAAAGTTGACGCAGATGTGGTAACAGGCCCTCACTCAATCCCACTCCATTTAATACAGTTCTCCTTGGTTTAATTCAAACTTCACCTGAATATCGCGTGTCTATTCATCCTCAGTCTCCCGCTGATATTTGGTACTGTGTAGGGTTGGACCGAAAGAGTCCATCCAAAGAGTCCAGACTTTCTTAAATGTAACCGATATTTTCGGCTGGAAGAGGGAAAAACGAAACGATAAACAGTTGACTACAAAAGTATTGATATTTAAATTCCATGATAAATGAGAAAATGAGGACCAACTAAAGACTTTTTTTAATGTGAAATAACGTTGTTAATGCAAAAAAGGATGTCTTCCAAAAATATTTTTTTTACAGCCTGAATGCTTCAGTTTCGGTAGGTTCAAACTGAAATTTAGAATTTCAAATTTGAATTTTCGAAAGCGCTTTCTATAATATATAAGCAGCGCTTTATAATTGATATACAGTATGCGAGTAATGGGCCCATTCTGGGGCTGGTGGGCTTTTGGTCCACCATCACTATAAGGTAACAAGCATCATCCTTCTTCGTTTATTTTGGGATTGAAGATAAACTCAAAAAGAAACATCATTAACATTGGTCATGATCTCTCAGAGAAAATCTGTCTCTGATCGCCAACTTGGGCGGACAGAAGTGCGGGAACATTTGAAATGGGTGACCAGGCAAATGACAACCATGCAATTGATGAATCAAATGTGGAATTGAGTAATGTTTTAGGGTCATTTTTGTTTTTGTTAGTGCTCACTTTCTTGAAAGCATCGAAGACTTCACTAAGTGACCATGCCTTGGCTTTGAATTAGGCAAGCTCAGTAAACATCAGCTGGGCCTGTTTGTCTACTCCGTAGCACCGTCGTGGCCTCTGGTGTCTCTTTGCTGCACTAAAATTCTACGATCGCATCTCATTCTCGACCGTTTGTTGCGGAGCAACTGACCGTTTGAAATATTTGATCGAACGCAGAACAGGAAAGAACAGACGCACCACAAAAGGACGGCGCAACACTACGGAGCCCAAAATCAACAACCTTTTTCTCACAGTTTTTGTCAATACATTGAATAAGTCATTGTTAGGAAGAACACAAATTTAAGCTTTTGCGTTACGTAGGGTTCATCCAATACATACAATATATGGACAAAAAATAACTTGTGCTTCAAGAACAAGTTTTAAAAAGATGGCTTTGATTCGCATGTTTGGGCACACAAATTGTCCGCTCAACATTTGTGAGGGCGATATTTTCCTCACAAATTTAACGCATTCCGCCCCTTTTGCCAAATCAGCCTAACTCCAGCTTGAACGCTATCTAATGATTAATAGAAGATCAATGAGCTATGCTCGCTCAGAATGTAAAACTAGACAATATTTCCTGCTTTGCCATTTTACTATGGAAATGAATGCCTCGAAACTAAATGTTGTACTTGTACTCCAACCTCGATCGATGAATTCCCTCTTGAAACTTGGTCTTAACACTTAAGGCTTTGTTGAAAGAAGTTAAGAGTATCAGAACCAAGATAAATCAAACAAAGGAATTTGTTTTTAAATCAGTACTTGTTGCAATCTGTTTCATCGCCACTCACTTTTTGGAGCCAGCTAAGTCCAAGTCGACCCTAAAGGGTTTTCTTCCAGAAAGTGTTCCGCAAGTTTGTAACTGTGATTAATTACTTTCCAACCACTGTAATTGATTGCTTTCAATTGCAAATTATTATTTACCCACATACCATTTTCTGAAATGAAACACGCGGGGAAAAAAAGTCAATTCATTCTGAAAAATGAAAGTAAAAAAACAAAATGGGTTACTTTTACATACTTAACATTAGGGCCCGGAAATATATTTTTTGAAATATAAAATATTTTAAAAATATTTCTCCGTTTTTCCTCGATTTTTTGAATATTTTGGCTGTTACAAGGAAAAAATAAGTATTTTCTCAAATATTTGAGGCAGAAGATAATAGTTCAGGCAAAATTGAGGAAAATAAATGGATGACCCATGCTCAAGAGGGCTTACCCAAATTGAACCCAAAAATGAACCCAAAATACAAAAATCTCTGCAAAATGACATTGTTTTGAGATTAGGCATTCACAATCAAAACTACTGTCAAACACGAAAAGAAGTTCGCCATCTATTGATTTAAATTGAAATTGTATGGTTAAATCATCTACATGTCAAGGATGCCTCCAAACATAGTCAAATGCATCAAATTCACCAAAAACAAATTTGAAAAATCGGTACACAGAGACAAAAATACCAAATAATGGCATTGTCAAAAAAATATTTCTTAAATATCCGGCTTTTTTCAAATATTTAGCAAATGTTTAGGGCTTTTGAATATAACATGTTAATGATATTTTGACACTTTTTTGCAAATATTTTTCCAGGCCCTACATTATTGTGCGTTCAACTTTAAAATTCAAAATAGAAAGAAGCTGGGATAAGTGAAGAAAAAATGTATTTGGTAATAATTCAATTAAAATTTGAAAGTAATTGAAATGAATTGCTTTGGAAAGTATAATAATTGCAAATATAATGAAACCAATGAAATTGCAACTGTACCTAATAAGTTATTAGTAATAACATTTTAAAAGTAATTGATACTGACCATTTGCTTGGACAGGACGAAAATTGAATCAGTACAAAGGCAAATTTGAATATGTTTGCTTTGAAAACTAAAATAACGCTTTATGAGTCAGTTTTTATCCATTTCGTAACCTCTCAAGCCTCTTTCCTAGCTTTAAATTGAATATTTATGGTTTAATTTTCACTTGTACTAAACAAATACGCCAACCACTTTAAATAACTTCTTCTACTCACTATTCGAGTAATAACTAATCCTCGCGTTCAAAACGAGACGTGAAAAACTTTCGAATGGCATCATTGAAATCAGTTATTTCTTGTGGAGTGAGAGACAAAATTAGGTTAATTCCCTCGAGACAAAAAGAGAGCAACATCTGTTGGAACAAGACGAGATCAATCCTCCCAAAAAAAGTTCATAAAAATTCATACCTGTTCCATATTATTCTCTCTTTGACTCCCGACCAACGAAGGACCCCTTCGACCTAAAATATTGCCATAGTAGAGAGGATGGATGCACTGGAAGTAGGCATTTTGAAGTAAGTCTCACTAGGCACTTGTCTTATACCATTCATGGTATGCTGGAATGCTCATGTATTGTGAAATTGAAGTTTCTAATTTCATCAACGTGTAACATGATCTATAGAAAATGCTTACTAATGTCAAAAAATAGAGTTTAATGTCCAAAAAATGGAGTTGAAAGTAAAAAAATAGAGTTTGTGCATCTCCCAAAGGCTTGGTCAACATTTCAGTATTAGCATTTGAAATCACTGAAAACTATTAAAAATACTGCATGTGTTTTGATATTTGTTCATATTCTTTAATAGTTTTTACAACTACCCAATCTTGGTTACTTTTCAAAACCACTTAACCGTCACATTTGCTCAAAAATGTGGATAAATATTTATGATATTATATGATTTTCATTATTCAGTCTTAACATTTGGGCAAATTTTTTTGAAAACATGTCTTGATCAGTCATTTATGAGATATTATTAGGTCTTATTCCTATTTATCATAGTTGATCAATTAAGGTTCACCTTTTTAAGGGGTCTAAACGGGGCTTTAAAACGACGTTGTATAAATTTTGGCTTCTATGGCGATGTTAAACCAGACATGTAGTTAAAAATGCCCTTAAAGTCTTAAAACAAGACTGAAGTCAATATGGGAAGCATGCTTGTAGCTCAGCCTTGGTGCATGCAAAACATGCAAGCTTAAATGTATCTTTTCTTGGCAATTTCTTGAACCCCAATCTTAAACATCCAATTTAAAAAAAATGGCATCTTTATTACCATTAACAAGTGCCCTAACCAGTTGTTGATTGACCTAAATAAAAAGGGCTGTGATGAAATATCACTCCATTTTCGCCATTAGTTGGCCGGGCTTTTTTTCAAATCGAAGAAGACCCCAAGGATGATGACAAAACGGGTAATTTCTTGCGCACTTCTTTGTTACTCTCCTCGCCGAATTAGAAAGTTCCATGTTGACAGACCAAAACGCCTTTTATACCTGGCTCTTTTTCGAAAGCCACGAGGGCAAAAGGCATTCCTTAAAAGAAATGAACACCGGCTAATGACCAGAGCACCTCGTTGCCATTAGTTACCCGGCGCAAAAAGGCCAATTCCACCCAAGATTACACCTGTAATCAGAGTTCGGCAAGCACATTTGACCCCTATTGGCGTGTTTGTGGAACCGATTTGGACCCAACTTACCCCTGTAACCCTCATCCAGGTATTGAAAGATGAGCGTGGTTGGCAGAAAACCAAAACAGCGGACAACAATCCTAATCCTTGTAGTGGAACGAGCACCACCGCGCATGCTCTCAAATTCGGATGGATTATTATAAAGGGGGCCAAGTGGTGCTTTTCTATAATTGTAAGTGAGAGCTCACGGGGGTTTGCCATTGTGCCATCTGCATCATCATGGAGCTTGAAGAGGAGTCTGCTGGAGCACCTTCTCCCTGGTTTCCAAAGCAACCCAAATTTCGGGTGAGCGTTGGCGAGCTCAGGCTCCTCCTGATTGTGATTCCAGTCGATCCTATCTGTGGCCAGATCTATGACCAACGAACGAACAGGTGTTCCCGTGATTGAGGACTTCTGACTGACCTCCAAGTGAAAGAAAGAAAGAAGGCTGTGCTTCGTTTTGACTCCAGGTGAGTTGGTAATTGGTGGGTGGTTTTTAAACCGGACTTTTTGGCTCCATAGGTGATCGATCTAGTTCGGTCAACAGGTTTTGGTGATGCACTCAGTGACCCCTGGCGGTTGAAATATTAGCTTGCTGTGTTTTTTTTTCTAAATATTATGACTAGAGACCGGAAGTTAAGACGAATAAAACTGTCAAAATAGACGAAAAAAGACGAATAAAGGTACCTGAGTAGACGAAAAAAGACGAAAAAAAACTGACAAAAAAGACAAATGAATTGCCTGTAAAGAGGATAAAAAGAGGAACTGCTGCCCATAAAGTAGACAAAATGTGTGTGGCCCAATTGAGGGGAACAGCTACCCCCTTGTGCAAAACGGCAAAATCTACAAAATTAACGAACGGAAAAGTGCCGAATGAGCAAGAAATGGTCAGTGGTTCTTATAAATTAAAAAATAAAGAGTTCAAAACCGCCCTTATTTCAACGTTTTCAATAGAGCAATATTAAGAAGCAGGTAACTGTCAGGAAACTCTACAAGTTAAAACATAAGTGTGGATCAAACTTTGTTCGTGCAATAACGCAACTCACAATCAAACTATTACTTTGGCTCAAGTTTTGGAGTTAAACTTTTTAAAAAGTGTCTATTTGGTTTTAAATTTGAGAGATAAAAACCAAAAAATGCAATTTTTGACTAATTAGACGAAAAAGTTGAGTGAAATTGCCAGATTAGACGAAAAAAGACGTAAAAATCCAAATTAGACGAATAAATTTATCGCAACGAATAAGAGTAAAAAAGACGAATGAATACGAAAAAAGACGAATAAGTTTATTCGTCTAAAGTTCCTGTCCCTAATTATGACAACTTGAATCTGGCTTTGGGTCCATTATAGAGCAAAAAAACGAAATTCAACCGTTTAGAACGTTATTGGTCCTTAGGTAAAGAGTTGGAGTAAGGATAATGTTACTTTGCTTTTGTATTTTCGTCGAGAAATCGAAAGATATGAATCATAGACAAAGTTGTTTCACAAGGGACTCTAGAAAATAGGGCTGATGCTCAATATTTTCAATAAAATTAATCGGCTCTGTCTCAAACAAAGATTTAGGGTTAAGTTTAATGATTAGAATTGAGGTTACCTTGGAAAATGAAATCCTCCTCTTTCCGTTATTTTAAATGTTACCCACACTTTGTGTAAAAATTTCTTTTTGGGAGTTGACACATGGGCCAAAAGCGAAAATGGGGAACTATGATAAATTTAACATTTAGGATGTCTAGTTAAAATGTCACTCATATTGTAGGACATGTATAATTCGAAGAAATAAATATTGCCAATGCAAAAAGTGTTTAAAAAACACTGTTCCTCAAAGTGTTTATTTGCTTTCGATTTCAGTAAGCATAACCGAAACAGAAATTTCGGTCAATCACTAATTAAAATAATTTTTTTTCTTATTATGAAGGCTATTTTGAACGTCTCTAAATTTATTAAATCTAAATTTTGAAGGGGGTTTCATCTACCATAACAATGGCAACAAAATCAAAATCATACGAAAAACTAATCCAAACATCTAACAATTTTGATTGTGTTGTCACTCAGATATCGGCTTCGCAGGAGATTTCAACCGTGCTCGCAAAAGCAATGAATTCAGCTAAATTACCAGGGTAAAACTCACATGCATTGTTACCAATGTTGTCATTATGTTTGTGGTCAACCGTTGTAACGTGTTCTCAATGTCGTCAAATCTGTTTTGGTATCTAAAATAATGATCTCAAAATTAGAATCAACATGTCAATCCTTCAAAGAAAAAAATGATCAATTTAAAAAAAAAACCATGACAAATGGATATGATAATGTTTAGTGTGGGTTCCTTTTTGTAACGAATCGCCTTCATCTATTAAGCTATTTTCTAAAATCTTAAATTTCAAATGCAGGTTTTTTTTTGGTTAGAAGCAAATCAATCAAACTTGTTTAATGCTTTAAAGTTTTATGCGTTCATTATAGGTGCGAAAATTTGTGTTCGACTCTTCTCGAAAGGGCACAAAAATACTTTCTGCACCATAGAGAAATAACACCTAGAATGATCTACGTCTTCGTTTCCCATTTTTAAATGTATTTTAATATGGGAGGGTACATGTCCGAAAACGAAATACAAATAACCAAAAATAGTTGCGGAGCAAAAAAATTGATTGACAATCTCAAGAGAAAAACGTAACCAATCCAACACCAAACTTGAAATGAATCAAACTGATGAATATTTAAATTAAACCATTGCTGAGCAATTCTTGTTTTTAATGAAATCATCAAAATTGGCAGAAATGGACGAAACTAATTTGCTTTTTTGAAATTTAGATAAACCTAGAGATCAAACTCCTGTAAGCGCACCAATATTTATGACAAATTGATGCAACCTCTCCCCTTTTGGGAGGTCATTTGTGTGATAAATTACCTCCCAAAAAGGAGTGTAACGTCACCAAAACTCCTATCCTCATTCAGTTGCTACTTAAAGGGATCTATACCAAGACATTCAAAACTGGTCTTTAACAACCAAGACTTGACTTTTACTTCTCTAAATTGAATACATCTATAATCCAAAGGGCTCGTTCCTTCACTCTTCTTTGACCCAATCGTCGTTCTTTTGCTCATACCTGTGTTCATTATATTCGTATGTGGTTTCCTTGTCTAGTGTGACCCAATGGCCTGCCTGCCTGTTTGGCTTTCGTGTTGAACAATCTCATGAAATATTCAATATTTGGGCACCAAGCTCTGGTCAAAGCCAAAGAAAGCCATGATTATTATCCTTCCGAATCTGTGAAAGCCGGAATGACTGCATGAATGAGGTCAGCCCCAGAGTCAAACTCAATATCCAAGTAGAAACTGGACCCTTGCTCATTTCAGGTTTGGCATGGACATCATGGCAGGAGGAGCAACTATTAGTGCCAACAATTCGTCCCATGAGATCCAAGGCTTATCTTTTGCCTCCAATCATGGAACCGGAGATCCCACTTTTGCCGTGAATCTTCAAGACCATGACCATTTAGGAGTAAGTAAAACAATTGTCAATATAGGTCATATGTTTTGTGTGTTTGGAATGCATGCTTCAAGCACTTCATCAATTGACTATCGCCCTTTTTGGGGCTTTATAACACTCTCAGGGTTCTTAAGAAATGATGTATAATTGTTCTTTGTGGTAGATAATTAACCAAATTTTACTTAAATATTGTCCTAACAGGCTTAGATTAAGCTTGAAGTCAAAATCGGAAGCATGCTTGTAGCGTGCCTTTGGATTGGGCTCTTTTTCCTCTCCAATCATGTGGAGACACTTACTCCTAAATGGAACCAGCCAATTTCAAGCGTGTACTCTTTTGATTATAGTACTCTAGGATAGACTAGAGGGCTAACAGAGAAATGACACTCCAAAAATATTCATGAGTCACCAAGCCTGCACTTAAGGTGCAATGGAATTTGATGTTGAACATGCTAAGTTACGTTATTCACAACCCAAACTTTCATTTTTAGGGAGTCAGTGGCAAAATTGCTCATTCAACTGCTTTGGTCGAACAAGAGCAATGTATGATGAAACAAGTCACTTGACACCCTTGCTGCCGGATTAATGAAGTGTGTTCAAAACAAATCTCCACTGACTGTACTGGAGTGACATTTCTCTGTTTGCCCTTTAGGATAGACTACAATGGCTATCTCAACCTTCAAATCAATTAATCTTAGGACTCGTGATTTGCGCTCTCTCAAAGAATAGAAAATAAACTTACAAATATTTATTGAGCTTACCACTTGCTCTTTTGCGTTAAATTTTATCGGAAGGGTGATGGTGTGCATTTTCTATCGTTATCTGTCTTAAGATTGGAGTATCAATAAGTTTTGACATTAAAGTTAGATTGGCTTGAAAATGGAAATCCAGATTCTTTAAAACAGAAAAGTTATAGAGAAAACTGATTTGGTTAATTCAGACGAAAAAAATTTCTGACGTATCATCATAGCACATCATTCAAGAGATCCTTGCCTAACCTTGATAAATCCGATGATACAAAGATGTAAAGGGTTAGGCAGAATTAGTGAAACCTAAGATTTAAAATCATGATGAAGTCTCTTAGTGTGAGCTACAATTTCAAATAATACGTGGGGTATCCAGACTATAGGTAGACTGGGCCTGTAACTCGTTAATAAGTGCACTTTTTAATGTTTAATTAAAAGTTGAAATCAAGATCTATCTCTTATGAGCAGATGTTATTTTATGTGTTTTGTTGTTAGGCAACTCTGTTCAAATATATGATTTAATTAGACAAGGTATGTTAGGCGACCCCTGCACGTTTTTCAAAATCGACGTCAAGAGAAAGAAACATGTCAAAACCCATGATGTTGTAAAGTTAAAACGTTTTTCAACCACCCACAACAATATTTGATGAACATTTGGCGCAAAAAAGGTTGTAGGTTTCGATTTTAAACGTGTACTTGATTTTTGACTTGTTGCTCGCTTTTGACGCTTATTTTCTATGTATACAGGGGTCGCCCAACATACCTTGTCTAATTAAATCATAAGTTCGAACTGGATTGCCTTACAAAAAATCATGCTAAATAACATCTGCTCATAAGAGACAAATCTTGATTTCATCTTTTGATCAAACATTTAAAATTCACACTTGTTGACGATTTACAGTCCCAGTCTACCTATAGTCTGGATATCCCTCGTAGGTTTTAAAACCATAACAGCCTACAGGAAATAGTCATGGAACCTTGGCCAAGGTGGCAAAAATAGGGTGAAGATTCACACGTTGGTCAAGGCCATTGCCGTTAAGATCACATGAAATCCGACGTGATCCATGAGCAAGATGGCCAAAGACTAAAATGTGTCCCCAGAACTTTTCGTTGGATTGTAAAAAGGCCAATAAGGACCCCCTTTTGCTTGTAGTTAAAGCAGCATAGGATGATATCCAGTAGGAAGAATAGGTACGTGCAAGTTGTAGGAGCATTGGTATCTTGAGATGGTTTCTTGGATGGTGCGGTGGTTTGGCCCAAAGGGGATATAACAAATACTCGTAATATTCCGTTTTGTTTTAAAATGTTTTACAGGGAACAACGTCTTGAAGGAATGCTTTCGCATTGAACTTGTTGGTTACGAGTTTTTTTACAATATTCATGTTTCACTAAATCTAACCCTGTTTGCCCAACTTTTGTGTGCAATGTAAGAATAGAAAACTATTAAACGAGAAAAAAAAACTTGTGGCACACGATCAATTGGTCTCTGTACATATGATTAATGAAGAAATTCAAATAATGAGAGTTCGAGGGGGTTTTATAGGCATCCCTTTTTCTCACCTTCTTTCCCTTTTAGAAGTGATACCTGTCCCGTGATCTTTCTGGCAAAACATTGATTATAAACGCAAGGTTCTTTAAAAATAAGTATTTTGAAGCTTACTGGACCTGAACTCATTATTGAGATTTTGATGTTGCTAACCATACCTAACCAATCAAGATCCTTTAACGACATCGATTGATGCAAAAAGATCAAAGAATGGTTCATATTACATACGTATGACTTTGAAATCCAAAGCAGACTTGTGATGCTATTGTCAATGAAATTTCAAAATGTACATCCCGCGCAAAAATGCAATATGGCACTCAAATCCCAACATTCATTTTTGTCATTGTTAGGCTGGAGATTCAAGTCTTGACTCTACCACTACCTACTTAAATCCAATGGGGGTTGATAGGCTCCAAGCTACGCCAGAGGACGCCACTTTACAAGATTCGGCTACGGGTTACCTCCAGTATGATGGTTGGTTGGCAATCTTTGGACACATAAAAATTTTACCTTCTGATTGGTAATCTAAACTTTGGTGTTCTAGAAGCTTCAGGGAATGCATTTGCGCAAGGGTCAGCATTGAACCCAACCACTTCTCTTTCATCCGCTGTGTCAAATTATGGGTTATACACAGTCAACAGTCATCTTCAAAATGAGCCACCACAATCTGGATATTCATCCTATGATCCAGGTAAGAACTAAGATTAGGTCATTTTTCATACCCTTTCATGAGAACAACTTATTTCTAAGGTCTTCGGATGCCAGCTGCACCTCATACCTTGGCCAACTTGAGCCCAATGACCTCTTTGACCAATCAGGCCAACCTTGGTCTGACCAATCTTGCCCATTTAGTTTCGGTGAATGGGGCCCCTTTCATCTACCAGCCTTCGGCAAATGGGTCTCATGGGTCCCTGACTCCTTTGGAAGCTCAAGCAATCAAAACAGCCTCACCTCCTCACCATACAGTTGACCTAAGTCAGCTGAATTCAAACTTGGCCACTTTGGAGACAGCGACCTCTGGTGCCAGCCATCATGGTCAACATCACGAAACTGATAAGTTCAAAAGTCAGGATACCTATATAGTTATTTTTCCACACAAATTTGAAAATGTTTTGCTTTCACTTTTAGCCCCCAATATGACGTACGCATCTCGTGTTTCAGCAGGTACAATTGCCTGGCTGATTGGCAACTATGAAACGGCTGAAGGTGTCAGTTTGCCTAGGCGGACATTGTATGGCCACTACCAATCTTTTTGGTAAATAAGCAATATGTTCAAGGTTGATAAATGTTTTACCATTTACTAGTGCAAGTCGAGGTATTGAATGGATTACTACCACGCCATCTAGTCATGAAATCGTGAAACATTTTTTGACTTTACACTATTGGAAAGAAATGTGCAAAACAGGAAGCTTTATTTCGATATTGTATTACAGTAAGGAAACCAATCAAGAACCTGTGAATGCTGCAAGTTTTGGAAAGCTCATTCGTTCCGTATTTTTGGGACTTAAAACTCGCCGTATTGGAACTCGTGGAAATTCAAAGTATCATTATTATGGAATCAGGGTAAAAGCAGATTCACCTTTGATGAAGACTGAAGAAGTTCAAGCTCCTCCACCATCCAACCCCAAAACATCAACCCAGGTTAGATTTATGATATTTGAGACCATTGTCATATATTTCACATATATTTCACAATCTTTGTCTTATTCAAAGCCATCTTTATTATTTTATCTTTACTCCCCTATCAATCGCTACATGGTGTTGGAGTGGTTTTTAACAATAAACAATAAGCAAGAAAGGAAAAGTTCAAAATTGCATCGGCCAAAAAAATCCAAAAGGTCCATTGATTTTTTTAAGTTTCTTTTTTAGCAAAATGGCACTTGTCTTCTTTTGCTGAATATTTTTTAAGTTCCATTTGTGCCAGTCTTGGCATAAGGAGAAAAGTGTTGAAAGAATGAATTCTCAACACTTGAATGAAAATGTTTTCAAAAAAGCGTAATACATTTGACTTGCCCTAGAAAAAACATTGGCAATATAGTTTTGCACTTTTTGGTGTTCTTTTTTAGTATTTCCAACCATGCGGAGACACTTGGCGTCAAGTGGTACCAATCAATGTCATGCATGTCCTTAACTATTGTGGCTCTAGATTTAATCCACAATGGTTGAAAGTAAAACAAATTTCCAACTTACAGGGCCGGAAAAGAGCAAACCCCTCGAATGAAACCTCATCACCCAATAGTTGGCCTTCGGAACAGGACCCTACATCTGAACCAACAACATCAAATAAACCTTCAAAACCTGTGAACACACTGACCTCACAGACCTCGGATCGAGCCTCGTCTCCCAATTCAACAGTCAATTCCACAGACCCAAGTGTTCCTGACCAATCATTCCAAGTGACCAGCTCACAAAACAACCCTTCTGCGCTTCAACATCTTGGGCCCATCACCTCAAATATTGAAGGTGATAATATTACACTTACAAAAACAATAAATGATTGATAACCTAATAAATCTTCTAGGTTTTCCTGTCATGGATAGCATCTTATCTCAAATGAATTTCAAGAAGCAAGTGGTGGATAAGAACTTGTTCAACTTATTTGCCAACTATTACCACAATCATTGCAAAACTATAGCTGATGTCGTTGTTTCACTCAATTTTTCTGCGTAAGTATTATAGGTTTCGTGAGTTCCACTCAATTCTTAAACAATGAACCTCATCGGAATAAAATGATTATCACTCTCCCAACCTTGATGGTTAACTGTGAATTTCCTACTTCAGTCTGGAAAAACTTTGGATCCGATTTTGGCGTCCTCTTAATGGCACCCGTTCATCCAAAAGCGCCAATGATAACGTAGTTCATTCCACTGATGTTGGCAGTGAAGAGGATGACGAAGAAGACGATGATGATGATCCTGTTATGGATGATGAGGACGACGACGATGAAGGAGATGACAAAGATACTGTCATTAAAGCACAACTTAAGAATCTAATTAAGATCCAGGAGATTCAAAAATTTGTCGAAAAGGCAGACTATGCCGTTTATCAAAAACTAGTCAACTTCTTTTTTCCCGAGGTGAAGAGTTATGATTTGGATAAAAAGGGTCTGTTCTGATCTTAACGATGATTTGTACCATTTTAGGTTACAAAAGCCATTCCAAATGCTCTCACTCAGGCAATTCGGACTTTTGCCAAGAATCTAGAGGGTTGGATGGAGGCTTCTCTAAAACAAGCGACCCCAGAATTCAAAAAGATAAAGGTAAGACATGTGATAAGTTGAAAAAAAATACAAAACAGGAAAATTGAGAAACGGGTAAGCTTTCAAAAAATGTCCAGTGCCCAAGAAACAATTTCCCTAAAAACGATTATTGTAAGATATTGTTGCATACACAATTTGGATGTTCTGAAGGGAATATAGAACCGGCGATAGAGAACAAAAAGGCCATTTCCTGATTATGTCAAGCTCTGAGGAAAATAGTTCAGACTAAAGAAGCTCATGGGAAAAAAGCGTCGACACAGTCAATCTGATTGGTTTTTTGAAGCTTCAAATGTTTGCTGTTGTTGTCACCACCATCAATCAGGAAGTTCAAGTTAAAACGAAAGTCGAATTTGCAATCAATTTATACAGATCATGCCAGTCAAGATGGGCCCAGTCACTGGATCACAAAATAAGATGGATTCACGCCCTTCCATGGATACTTTTCGGTCAAAAGCTCCTATTTGCTGTATTTTTTTCTCTTGCACTTCTTGCTATGTTTGGCTTTCTTAAAGCTTCATGATAAAGCCACCGTCGCTACTACTCTGACAACGCTTCTTTCACATGAGCTTCTGTACCGTAGTTCAGACTAGCGCTCTAGTTCAGATTAGAGTTCTAGGGAGAGAAATGACACTCCTAGCAAGGCCGCTTGCCTTCAATTTTGATCCCCCTTTACTAACCTGAAGTTGGGCAGGATCACCGTAATGTGTTCTATAAAGAAGAGTGGCCTGACAGCCCAGGCAGATATAGATTGATTTTGAATCAAATTTGTACATGACGTGGGTTGAAAAAACAAGTCATTTGGCAACTAATTGAAACCCCATACTCATCCAAACACTCAAATCAGATCGGATCTTGAATTAGATTACTTGGAATTGAAATAGAAGGTCTCAGAAAAAGGGGGAATGCCGAGGTTGAGTTCAGCCACTTTTAGCAATTGCCTGTTATTTTATGAGCATCAAGAGAATGAACCCTCAGTCAGGTTGACCAAATCTTAAAACAAAGAAAGTTATGTAGAAATTGTGAAATGTAAATGATGAAATTAGGTAATCTTTGGTGCTTTTTCTTGTATCTGTTTATCTCTCAAACATAAAAAACTTTGTAGCTGATCCACTCTGTGAGTGAATACCTCCATAAAATTTCTGGAAAAGATTTTGTTTCTTAAGATTTTAGTAACCCTGATCTTCAATTGTATATGCCTCAATCTCCTGGGTATTTTGAATTTGCCGCCATGCCATGAGAGTGAGTTGTCAGCTGAATGGAATCATAACAAAAACACTTGATTTGGGAGTGACATTTCTCTCCCTAGAACTCTAGTTCAGATATGCTTAGGCTCATGAAGCTTCTGTAGCTTAGGCAACCAAAAATCACACACTAGGTAAAATATGTTTGATTCGGGCATTGTTTGTCTAGGAAGTACAATGTCATCAAAAAATTGAGGCAAAGCGTGAAAAATAGCACTGAAATCTTGAAATGCTTTGGTCAAAAAGTTCAAACTTTTCTAACTTTTGCCCCTATTTTTTCCATTTGCGTATTGAGATTAGACAGGATGTTAAAAAGGTTTAAGCAAAATACGCGACAAGACAATGTGGCAACAAAGAAGAGATAAATCTTGTTTTCAACCTCTCAGAATAAAAAAAACCCAAAAGATGCTTTGGTGAGTCAGTCTCTAAAAGACGTACTCAGACTAAAGCACCACTCCCAAGAATTCCTAATATTTTTAACTGAGCTTGAGTTGAAAGCTGAAGACTAATCATTCCACTTCTATTTTAGATTGTGACAGTAAAGTCTCTTTCTCAAACTCTAAGGCGATATACTTGCTTAAACCATCTCGCTCAGGCAGCTCGGGCGGTACTTGTGGACCCAGTCCGTGTTACGCAGGTAGTCATTGGTAGTCATTTTACAGGGTGACGAAAAATTAGTTTCTTGCCGTTTTTGCGATCTATTTTGCAGTTTGATTTTATATCATTCTCAATTAAGAATACATTAGTTATGGGTTGGGGTTTAATGTTATTGTTAAAGCAAACCTGAGTTTCTCACCACCTTAGTTATAGACGTGGGGTATCCAGACAATAGGTAGACTGGGCCTGTAATTCGTTAAATTGCATCATTTTTGGATTACTGTCAAAAATCGAAATAAAGATTTTATTCTTGTGAGCAGATGTTATTCCAAAAATTTCGTTGTGAGACAAACCTGTTCGAAGCTGTGATTTAATTAGACAAGGTGTGTTGGGTGACCCCTGTACGTTTCGAAAAATGCACGTCAAGAGCGAGAAACTCGTCAAAATCCAATATTTTGTACATGAAAGATGTTGCTCATACTCATATTTCTATGTTTGATGAACATTTGTCCAGTAAAAATGAAAAATTTCGATTTGAGACAGCTTAGCTTTGAAAGATACATCATTTTTGTCATGTTGCTCGCTCTTGACGCTTATTTTCTATGTACAGGGGTCAACCAACATACCTTATGTAATAAAATCATAGCTTCGAACAAGTTTGTTTAAGAAAAAAAATTGCAAAATAACAGCTGCTCATTAGAAATAACGCTTCAATTCGATTTTTCATAAATCCAAAAATCGTCCATTTAAGCGATTAACAAACCCAGTCTACCTCTAGTCTGGATATCCCTCGTAATAATGTATGGGAAAGGAAAGACATTGCAAACAATTTTGATATTTTAAAAAGCCAAAAACATAATAAGAGTGAAGTTTTATCCTGACATGAACATTAAATGTTATTGACATTATCATGAAATTCCAAGCAAAAAAGAGTTTCAAAGAATGTGTAAAAATCCTCTCTTCTTTATCGAGCTCCTTCATTGTTCAATCTTTTGCTTATCAGTCTTCGTGGGGAATAGTTAAGAGCTGATCCTCTAACAGCATTTAAAGCAGGATTGGACAAATTTTTAAATACTATCCATTCTTGTTTATTTTTTCTCTTTCGATTCATGGGCAATGTTCAAAGTAATTGAGAGGACACTAATTACTTGTCACCTTTAAAAATTGAAAAAAGTGCTTTTCTACAGACTTTATTTACTTTTAACACCGATTTCCCCTCTCAGATGTTCAACGATCTCAATAAAGTGGATATTGCCAACGTTCATGAGCAAGCCACGTGGGTGTGTCAATGTGATTCCGAAATGGTTCTAACTCTGGAGCGAGAGTATAAAAGTACACTCCAGAATCAGGCTTCATTAGGTATAATTTCAGCACGGCCAGACCAGCAAATGCCGACTCACGTAATGAGAAATTAGTCACCATTGCAGAGAAATGGACTGAGTGGCTCAATCGGATAGTAGACAAAACCTTGAGTCCGTACGAGAACAAGCCAGAGTTCACAAAGGTGGCCCGACAACTTTTACTGAGATGGTCTTACTACAGGTAAATATTACACAAATGAAAGCTTGTATGACAACTTGAGCGCTCAAATTCTCCCATTAGTTGTATTGTGGTACGAGACTTGACACTGAGATCGGCGGAAAGCTTTGGATCTTTTCATTTGATTCGACTCCTTTACGACGAATACATGTTTTATGAGGTTCAGCAACGAGTTGCGAGAGTCCTCAAAATATCACCTGTGGCGGTCATGGGACTCGGGATTCACAATGGTAAGAACATGAGCTCTATATCTCGTGTTTTAAGGACAAAAAATAAATCAAAAGGATTCCTGCTAGGTGACTGATGAAGCAAAAAATCGGTTTTGATTTCGGTTATCACGCAAATCAAGCGAATTCAAGCTGAAAGGAGATTAAAATTTTGAAGGACAGGCAGAAAAGCACTGAAATCACAATAAACCGCAAGAAACTAGCTTAAAAAAGCTTAGTCGAAAAAGGTTTGCAAGAGGGACCGGAAAAGGCCAAATATTGCTTGCGATCTAAAAAGAACTTTTGTGCCATATTCCGCGATAATCTTAAAATAAAATGGAAAGTTCTAGAAACGTCTAAATAAAGGGATTATTGCAAATCAATGCAACGAAAAAATACAAATAATTGTTAGAAAAGTTCACTTTTCAATACAAGTTCACTGCGATGAGGAAAATAAAAAGACGGCGGAAAATTGAAAATTTTGCAGAAATAGTGTTTTATGCCAGAAAATTGGTCCAGAAAGTGTTATGAAAGTCCGAAATGACAAGAAGTTGTTTCGCTTTGAAAAGAGCAAAAAGTATGAAAACCAGTAATTCAAATTTTACTTTTCCTCAAAATTTGTTTTTTTTTTGCTCAGACTTAGCCAAAAATTATGCTGTCTTTTCTTATTTCGGTTAATAATATTTTGTCGTCCTGGATTCTCAGGATGATATTTTTGGAGCCGTTCTTTCCCCAGGAAACATTTTGAAGACCTTTTTTTCAGGTCGGATCTAAATTTAGCGAAAAATGATATAAGTTCTTAGAAAAATTATGGAAAAGAAAGTTATTTCTCAATTAAATCAACAGAAAATTAAAAAAAATCGTAAGGGCACATTGGAATTGCATTGAATGGTTATATAGTGAATCAAACGGAATTGCATTTTACGAAATCTCGATTTCGAAATAAGTCTAGAAAAACAGAAATGTAAACCAGCATTGTTGTGTGGGCATAAAAATCACACAGCTCTCTCTCATAGTAGAAAGCAATCAGTTAACTCTTTCAGGAAGAAACTTTTGTTACACACTGTACACGTGAAATATTTTTAAGGTAGAAAGGTACCATCGTACTGGTATTGAATGCTACAAATTTAATGTGTTATACTGCATGACCGGGACTATATCAAAGGTTAAATTTTTGGGTGCCACAACACCCAATTGGAATGAAAGGGCTAAATATATTGATAACTTTGGCTTCTGTTATTTCTTTGTGATGTTATAGAGGTGCATCAAAACAACTTTGGCCCTTTACATTGCAGAGAAAGAAGTCGTAGGTTTCACACAAACAGCATGAAAATACGTCATCTCTTATAGTTAGTTGCAAGTCATAATGATAAAAATATAATCTAAAGCACACTTAAAATACATAGTTTTGAAAAATGCCTTATGAATCATGAAAAGAGCTTGTTGGTACGTGTTCAATTCAAATTTTGTGAAATTCTGTAAGATTATGAAAAATCGCTTTTGGTCCAAATTGAGCATGGTTCTTCGAGAAAAACTATATTCACACGTCTGAAGACACTTCTGTTCAGTAGATTTCATTAAATTTTTAAATGAACATTCAACTTAGCGATGTGAAGATAATTAGATCACCGTGTTTCAAAAAATATTCTAAGTATGATTTAGTTAATACTTATTATAATTTTGACCTGTCTTGCCAAAACAAAAATAAAGAGTTATCATTTACTCATTACGATCAAAAACATACATAGATTGCTTGGGAATTTCAGTTTTCATAAACCCGAAGCGGTTTTTTTTCGCTTTTTGGAGGTCAAAAATGGACATTTTATCATCATCAATTTTGTCATTGACATTTTAAAACTTCGCCCACACATGCAAGATCATATGAAGTATTATAATATAAAAGGGCAACTTAATTTGAATTGTACAACTAATTTAACAACAGCTTTAGCAATTAGGACATTAAAAGAATTACCTCCGGAATTCTTCTTGACGTAACTTCGTTAAATTTCGGTCAAACTTCAAACTTTTTATGACGAGAATGAAGGTGATTCTCTAATGAGCAATTGTTTTTAAATGAAAAAAAAACGTTAAAATCTCCCGGGGCGACAGAAAATTAATTTAAAACAAGAAAACAAGAATAGTGTTTGGGTGTTATAACACCCAAACGTCCTGAAAGAGTTAAGTAGTACTGTGGAAAAGACAAAAGCAATTTAGATCTTCAAAGTAATGCATTTTGTGTTAATCCAAGATCATTGTGAGGGGCAAATAGTTTTTGGTTTCTGTTAGCCTTGTAATTTGCTGTCAGACCAATCTCTGGCCAAATTATGTAATTAATTACTGGAATAGGCCGTGTTCAGTTTTTTTAATGCTTGTGCCTATTTTTTTCCTCTGTATGTGCGTATCTACGTAGAAAATGAGTCATAACCTATTCTTACAGGATTTGAAGACCAAGATGCCATTAATTTTAAGGGCTCCTCCAATGACTCATTACAAGGAGCAAATGACGAACCTCCATCCTCTTCATCATCCTCTGAAGCCGCTTCTAATCCCGTCCAGAATGACGAACCCGAGCCCAAGAGACCCAAAACATAGTTTTTAAAAACATCCAGTGTGGACGAAGCATGTTGTGCCCGTGTGATTCCGTGTTAAGTTTTTGCAATGTCATATTCTTCGTCAGGCGGTATTACGTTTCAAGTCCAATTTCTAACTCACCCCTCCTCTAGTGCCTTATTGCGTGAAATACATTCCTGTTGTCCCGTACCTTTTTGTCTTTCTTCCTAAGAACTATAAAACAGATGTACAATTACTAGTATATCACATTGCACTTGCTTTTTGTTAACATTAATCCCCTCAAAGACCCAGAATCATTACCTCCAACTGGGACAACACATAAAATTTGCCAGGGGAGGGAGACAAATAGGAAAGACGAGGTGGAGGGAGGTCAGGGTGAGGTCTTTGAGGCTAAGAAACGGAAAGGACGATCAATATCTGGGCCAAACCGATCCTCCAGGGGTGGCAAACCGCTCAACTCACCCTTGAGACTTGGAGACTTGCAACCAGGGTTGCTCCTTTCCTGCTCCTCAAGGCGCCATGCAGTCTCCTCCATCGACAGGGTCACCAGGCAAACTACCCATTATTATGGGTGCCTAAATACAAGTACATTCAATGAAAACAGATCCTAAAGGTGCCTTTTTTACATGTGTTTACAAAGTGGGCTAATTCAATAAAAACCATATGTCACAGAGTGACTCAAGCGTCCCTGATTTCCCGGGGTTCCCGGCCAGCTTTCCGGCATCTCCTCTTTTTCAGACAGACATCAGGGTAGCTATTCTGAGCGTGCTTGAAGAAGATTGCGCTTGGTCTTGGTTGAGTACTCTAAGGTACTAATGCTACTATGACTTCACTCAAAGAAGTCTCAGTAGGTTGGATGTTGGCTGTACAAATTCAAATAGCTTGAGTTTATGAAAGTATGGTCGAAATGGCCGCTTTTGAGTGTGGTCTCAGTGCAGCAACTACATCTAAAAAGCAACTTATGTACCAAGGCAACACTTGAGCAAGGCTTCTTAGAAAACTCGAGCCGCCTAATACGTTATGTCCCTGTGTGTTGGAGTTTTTTTGTTTTTCAAATACTGGTCACTTTGTCACGTGAGAAAGGGCCCGGAGCCGATATTAAAAAATTGGGAGTAGAAGAAAAATCTTCGTTGTGAATTAGTCATCGTCGGTGTTGTTGCGTCAGGGGCAAGCAGGCACGAAATTCAAATTAAAGTCTCGAGTTTTCGGTTTCAAACAGTTTCTTTTCGAGCCTCTTGCAATTGTGTTTGAACCATTGTGTATCTGTTATCGACAACTTGTATCTCAAAATAGCAAAAAAGTGGTAAGGAATTTGAACACGCCCTGATAATGAGGCTATTCCGTTGACAAAATTTATTAGATATCCGGCTTTTTGGTCGATCTAGGCGTGACTGATTGGTTTTAATCTCGAAACAAACGCGATAATGATGGGCAAACACTGTAAACAAACTTTACTGTTTTTGGCCAACAAATTTTGCTTGTGTATGAATGTCCTCAATCTTTCATGAATTGTTTTTATCTAGATTTTTTGTCCTTCCAATTCTATTATCAACTGTGATAAGGATATAACTGCCTTCAATTGTTTTTTGTCAAATTTTAAAGCTTGCTGTATTCATTTCCAAAACATGCATATTTTTTTTATCATCAATACGGCCTTGAAATTGAAGAGTCAAATTGGGTTATGGTTTGGTTTTTGATTCGTTTTTCATGCTTTAGTAAATACAATTCGAAATGAAGAAATACCAAGTTAGTAAAAGAAGACACAATATTGCAATTTAGGCACCTCATTTTATCCCTACTAGTTTGACACAATTCAAATTTTGACAAAAGTTTCTAGAAATGGTTTAGGAAGCTTCTTTAAAAATGGTTTGCTTTTTGAAGCTTAAAGAATATTCATGTTAAAATGGAATACTCATTTTCACGCCCAAATCAACATTATCAATCACCTTCTATACCCTTGCATATGAATTCTTACATATTTGCAAAATACATAATTGCTGAAGATAAGTGCCTCTGAAGTCTAATAAAGGCTTTTAGTTGGCTTTGAGTCGGAGGCCTCTAAACATTGTTGGGTGTAATCATTTTTTCCCCAGGCGTGACAAGGTAAAATGACTCTTCTCTTCTTCGTGTTCAAAGTTTTGTTACATAATCAGCAACCTAGGATATGATAATGAGTAGAGATGTCGCATTGACGCAAAATGTTTTTTTACACTTTTCACAATTTATTTGCACTTTTTGCACTTTTTGCCATTTTTGGGCTAAAATTCCAAAAGTACTTGAAATGCTCATTTTTGAACTTATTTTTTGAACATATTTTTTTTTTTAAATCTGAAGTCAGAGATTCAATTTTCTTGAATTTCTCTGTTGTGCTTGACATCTACAAACATTCACATACGAACACAAACACAAGCATGGAGAAACCAAAATATCAGTTCTTTCTTGATCCAGAAAAATCTCTCGTGATCGCTACCACCAGATTGGCAAAGGCAATGGAAAACAAAAATTTCCTCCTCGAACTTATCGTTGCATATGGCTTTGGAACCTGGTTTTTGAAGGTGTTTTTTGTCGATATCGTCCAGCACTTGAGCCGCTACCAAAATCGTAATTGGTTTAACTTCAAAGTGAGTGACGAGGAGAAAAAAAAGCTCTCCTTGGATTTGCATGTGTTTCTCTCAGCTCATCATGGAGATCTTTCTACGAGAACCGACGTTTTCAGAGTTGCCACTCAAAAGTAGGTCCAACAAACAAATAAGAGGCGTGTTTGACTTCAAAATAGCTGTTTTTGTGCACGACGAGATTATCAATTCCATTCAGACTTGGGATTGGATTTGGGAAGGTAGCTTAAGGAATCAACCGTCGGAGGGAATATAATCTCCTTGAGGAACTCCTCCTTCTAGTGTAGTGGGAAAGTGTGAGTGAGTTCGTAAGTGTAAGTATGCGTGTGAATGAATGTACTAAAAAAAAATTGAAAAATTTTTATTTGCACTTTTTACTTGCGTTTTTTCCTGTTTTTTTTGCACTTTTAGTAGCACTTTTTGCACTTTTTATTTGCACCAAAATGACACCTCTAATAATGAGTGACTGACTCAATAGGCAAAGATGAGTTCTTCAGAAAAAAGATACGCAAGAGCAATTCGCAAGATTGGCGAGCATTTGAACCAAGTATTCCGTGTCCCCGAACTTTATATATTTGATTCATGAGTTTACTCAATTTTTCAGGTTTCAAATCAAGTTTGAACTTTGATCAATGAATGCAATTAAGTTCATCTCACAATTCGAAGTTTTTGTGGCATGATTCTGAGCATTAGTATTTTCATAATGTAATACCATTTTTATCATTTCATGTAAGTTTTATCTTAGTTTTTATCTGCACTTCAAAAAACTTTCTTAAATTGGACGTTGTGCAAAATATGAGATTGACTTTTCAATAAAATTGCATTCGTGGTCAAAACCATATCAGAACAAAACAAAATTGCCCCCACCAAATAATTACCCTCATCCGTCGTAAAACCATAAAAATGCAAAATTGAGGCACTTTAACTTTTTTATTATCACATGATCCACCAATTTGGAGGGATTCTATTGCGTAAACCAAAGTAAAGAAAGCATTGTTTTGTTTTATTTGTTTGCTTGAACCATTTGTTTGTGCCAGCAGATCATTTTCTCTTGTATTAAGGAAAGTGTTAACATTGGTGAAAAAAAAAATTCGACCATTTTTGACGCACTCCATAATTCACTTCTTAATAATACAATAGGTTTGAAAAGTGTTAGCACAGATGCTTTGTTTCAAATGCAGCTGATGGCCTTTTAGTATACTTGAGATTGGACTTGATTTTGGCATACTTGAGCTCTATTAGAAATAGAAATTAGAATAGACACGCTCACTATTGGGCCGCATGTTAACGCACTTAATTCAAAAGCGAGAGCACACCAAAATCAAGTCAGATTAACCGGCCTCAAATATGTACTCGTGACAACTCCTGTGTTTGAAACGCAGCAGCTAGGGAGAGTATATACTCGACGAATGCTAATTTGACTTGATTTTGGTATACTCTCGCTTTTGAATTAAGTGCGTTAACATGCGGCCTATTAGCACAATCAACAACCCAGAAGTGTACTCTCAGCAAAGCTGCTGCTTTTCATATGCGTGAATGTACTTTTGCGGATTGTTGATTTCATTAGACTTTGGTGTAATCAAAATATTTAAATTAACAGATTTAACATGCAACTTGTCATTTCTCAATGACTTGAGCTTCATTGGCTTTCTTGGACCATTTGGAGAGATAATTTTACTTGCACTCTACTAGAACAAGAAAAGTTATTTTAAGACCACGACAATCTTTGTTGCGTTCAGTGGAATGCTTTTGCGTCTTATCATTTATGCGCAAGAATTACACCTAGAATCACGAGTGTTTCGGCCACCTCTAGTTGTAAGGCATTTGCACATCTGCTGAGCTGATCACTTTAAAGTGGGTTTTTGAAGAGAAACAAAAATAAACTGAATCGGTAAGAGGGCGTTTGATGGATCCTTTGAGGGAGTTCGTGCCAACAAGATATATTTTCAAATCTGCCTGGGTCAAGATGAATACAACAATCATTCATGTTTTCGAGTCGATAGAAGAGAATCATGGATTTAATGATTTCGTCCTTGACACATGAAACACACGTTCTCGTTAGAGACAGATGTGTTTGTGTTCATGTGGGTTTACATGTTGTTGATATTATTCGGCCCTGTTTTTCGGTGGTTACTGGCTAAAATCTCAACGGAAATAAGTCTTTTTGGATGTAGACCACAGGAAATAGGAAATCAATGCGAGTTCTCAAGATGCCATGTGTTCGCGTGAATATGTCGGACATAAAACGCTGTAAGTGGACAAGTAATGACCTTCCTACTCATTTCGTTCCAATGCTTCACAATGCTTGACAAAATTATCTTCCTTGCGAAACCAGACACACAAAAAAAATCACCTTGGTAATATCGCCCACTGACTCGATCAGATATTGATGTCTTTTCGTGGAATCTTGAAAAGGTTTATTCGTTCACGTTCTTTATCAACGTCGAGTAATGGCTTACAGCAGATTGTGAAGCTGGTTTTTGAAGAGGCGTGGTTAGAGTTCAAAAAGGCATAATAGAGGTTTATTCCTCAATAATTGATTTGTTAATCAACCATTGTCTGGGGTGTCAAATGGAATCATTTCTTCCCAACCGTTTCAAGAAGCTTTGTTACAAGGTGGTTCTAAAACAGAGATGGGCATGATCATAATGATCGTGAAGCGTTAAAATTAATGTGGGTTCCTTTACTAGAAAACTTTTCTGACATCTTTGAAGAGGAGTTTTTCCTGCACAATATTTGTCAGCTTTTTGCATTATGACCGATCCTTTTTTTATAATTGGAGCGCAATACAAAAGGTCTGGTTCAAAGAGAATAGATTGATCAAGATTGATCAAGTTCTCCAATATTGGCTTTTCAAAAGTACACTTCTACACTTTTGACCCATGTCAAAAAGGAACAGGAATATTACTTGTTACATACAATGCAAAACTTTCCTTCATGTAAGAGGAACAAGGTAGTTAGTCCCACAAGCTTCTAGGCCCACCTTTGGCAATAGACATCCGGATGATGTATGTCACGTACAGTGTAAATTGAATGCGTTGAAGGTGCTTCTGAAATGCCTCGTTTTTCCCGAAGCAATGTTGTTGTCGGGCCTCGAGTTCCAAGAAGGAAATAAATCTTGCCATGATTATGTTGAAAGACAATTCAAATATTTGTCAACTCTTGAAATATTGCCCATTGCCCGCCCCTATGGGCCGTGTCCCTCCAGAATTCCGTCAAAAGTGATGTGTGGGATTGGAGGACTCTTATAGGACGAATTTGACACGAGCCAAAAAAAGAGAAGAGAAGAAAAAAAAAACCTCCTGTCATGATTGTGAAATGATGAACATTAGAAAATTATGAGGACACTTTGGTGTGAAACACCGCAATTGAAGGAAAATGAGGTGGTGTAGGTCAAGCATGACTAAGGCCATAATGTGCGTTAATGCTCGTGTTCCTGTGATTTTAGCCCAATTTCTGTGTTTTGTAGAACATGCAGAATTTGCAGATCGGTTTCATACTAAACTTCATCAATGACAAGCAGCTCCTCTGGCGGCAAATCTAAGCAACCTTTTTTAGTTTTGAAAACTTAGAGTAAGAAGCAGAAGTAAGGAGATATTGTTTTTATGAGCCGAAGTGAAGGAGGTAGACTTTATGCATATATTGCAGAAAACGCAAGCAGAAAAATGGACATGTTTCACATTGCTGCATGCATTTCTTTGTTTTTGTAGTCATTTGTGTAACTTGAAACTAACTTTTGTAACTAACATTTTGTAACAATTGACAATGGTCCCAAATGTTCATATCATATTAATATTATTAGCATTTCCTCAGCGAACAATTATTCGTTTAAGATGCCATAATATGACACGTTCTATATCACAATCCTCAGTAAACTTTGATATAGATGTACAATTCCGTGACCTCTTGCAGAGACCTCCTTTCATGCCAATGGAAAAATTGTATCTGTGACTTTGAAGTGTGTCTTGTATTGCGATGTAAAACATGTAGTGTGACCTAACTATTAGGAAGCCAAAAGAAAACAAACTTATTGTCAAATGTCAACTCAGCTGGAAAAACTATATATACTTTCTCCCTAAGAAACCCATAATTTTTTAAGCAACTCTTTTTTTTATAATTTCAATCCATCTTATCTATTTTAATCTCATCAATCTGACAGACAAGTAACACTTATCCTGAAAATAAAAACTTGTCTCATCACTTACCAATTTCTTGCTCCTAACAAATCAGATTTGCAAGTACGTATACCTGCAGTACTTCCAGTGTACTTGCAGAATATAGTATACATAGTATAGTATAGAATAGTATAAAGTATACTCTAGAAATGAAACTTTTTTTCTTTTTGCTTCTCACTATCAAATCATGTATCAAACCTGACTGATTCTTTATTCAAACATTTTCCTACAAAAATAGTTCAGGTTTCTTTCACTAGGGGCGCTGTTGTCGGATTTCAACTAGTCTCTTATGATCATGATTGCTTATGTTTCGTATCGAATTACGTTTATTTTTCTTTCGCCGATTATCAAAGCCATTGTCTCCAAATGAATGGCTCAAAATTGCTGAGATCAAGAACAATTTGGATTGTCCTATGGGAATGGAGATCAACTCGTAGTTTTGTTATTAGTGCATGCGTGTATCAATCGCGCGTTATTTTCGGCATTCGTTCAGGAAATGGAGTGGATTAATGTGTAAAAAATTGATGCAAGCTTTGCACAAGCACGTCCTCATTCATCAGCTCATCGGGAACCATTTCAAAATTTGTCCAAACATGTTGTTGCTCAATGCCATGGCCAAATCATAAAAAAAGAGAAAGAAGGCTCCGATCAAGTTCCATTCTATTTCGGACTCAAATTTCCGTCCATGAATCCCCAAGCAGACGAAACACAAGGGAAGCCTCTTATCACTAGTATTCAGTATGTGCGGAAGGGCCGATTGATGTGACTGAGAAAACGAATGAAGTCATGTGAGGACTAGTAGGTTGCCTTAACCACTGATAAGTAGAGCTCGGAACCACATGCCACAAAGGATTAAAAAGCTCCATAGTTGGGAAATATTATACAAATTCAAGACATGTCAATTTCAAATATTTCAAGCCATAATAACGTTCCTTACATTGATTTTTTTTGTAGTGGTATTGAAAAATCCGCCCCCCAAAAAAAGAAGGTTGAAGTTGTGTTTAATGATGAAGTTTATGTATAACTTGGTCAAAATTTTGCCCATGCAATTCCAACTTAAAGGAGTTTGCTGTAGAAAGCACAAAGACACTAAAATGGGTAATTCCGACTTTTCTTTTAACAAATTGCCAGGCAAAACCTTCTTATTTAATTCATTTTGCCAACTAATGTTTTTGTCATACAAATTATTTAATGTTATGTCCTCCCCAAAATTATCCATGACAGGGGTGCAGATTTCTGGCAAATAAAACATGCCTTTTAGGCCCCAAAAATGGCAAATAATAGCGTCCAAATTGGCAAATTAACAAAGAAATAGCAAATAAAATGGCAAATAGACACTAAATCTACCATAATATAGCAAAACTGGCTCCTAAATTTGAAAAATGAGCATGATGTTTCACCAGCAATAAAGTGAAATGCAAGTATATTAACATTTAACTACCCAAAAAACTGACAAATTTTGCATTGACTTGCCCAAAAATGGCAAATAAACTTTAAAAGCTAACAACTAACTCATACACATGTTTTTGGGCATAAAAACTTATTTAGCCTGAAATCTACAACTCTATTCATGACAAACTGCATATTGCACTATCCCATTCACAAAAGTTCCTCCTAAGAAAAAAAGATAATCACGAAACCTCGCTTGGTATATGTACACTTGCCCCACCTGAAATTTCGGCCCCTAAAACAAAAAAAACTGTCTTTTTTTTTTGTTTTTGCTTTTCCTCAGCAATACATACTACTTTTGGCCTCCTAGGTTGTGACTGTTTGAGTCAGAGTACGCACGCACACTCTGACGAGCAACGAACGACGAGCGACCAATTCACCGATCTGTCGAATACGAACGAAGAGCGGTGAAGAAGGCAAAGAAGAGCGATAATAGCGCGGATGTGCTATTTCACGTTGTTTTAAAAATCGGAGAACTGTTTTCTAAGGACAACGATCTTTGCTCATCCACGACCACATTCGGTGAATGATTGTGCATTAATACAGAAGTGTGTCATTGACAAAGGAAACAAAGATGTCAATCCTCGAATTTGAAGAGCGTTTTGAACAAAGCTGGGAGGAGGTAAGAATTTTTTTGCACTTTGAATTCAAGACAATTACAAGCTCTGATAAGACATCATCAGTTTTCAAATAAATTCAGGCTTTGCCAGTCCCCCCAAAAATCTTAGAAAGCAAGCATTAAAGTTTCTGTAACCATTGCAAATTTCATTGCGAGAACCGATCTTGAGAAAGTAGAGATTGATGTTGAATATGGGTTCTAAAGACAACTTAAAGATGCCGATTTTAATTGAAATTATGTCATGTAAGAATCAACAGTCACCTCAAAAAATGTAAGGTTAATAAAATACGTTTGCTCCAAAAATGACAATTATTACTGAACCCTGTAAGCAGCGCCATTGGCGGTTATTTTCAGAAACCAATAAGTCAATAAGTTCAGAAACTAAACAAATGCCTTTTCCTATTTAAATTACCAAGTTCTTGATTTTTTATAAATATAAAAAAATCAATAACATATTGCCTTTTAAAAAAGTTAACGGTTGAAAATATATATGATCAGTGTTTGTATAAGAAAAGAAATCAACCAAGGAAGAGATTAAACAACATCGTGAAAGATATAAACGGCGAATCGTCCAACAATAAGATTTGTGATCAGTTTAGGACTAGAAAACAATCAATTTGGTGTGTATTTTGGACCAATTTTCTCTCGGAAAGAATAAAAGCTTGAAAATATCTCTTAAAGATCCATTAGGTTGTTCACCTCTATTTGATCACTGGCAAGTCTGTGTGAATAAAGTGGACGGATTACACATCGTCACACTTCGTGACAATTCATGACAGTATTGAAGGAGGTTGAACTGAATTATGATCAATCATGTCCTTCATTTTGGAAGCAAGCACGAATGCTCTGCTTCAATTTTAGCATCACATCCCTTTCAGATACATGACAATTAATAATTCTCTCATTAGATGTTCAGACTGTCTTGCAATAGATCAGTTCTGAAGTTTTGAAAAATGATAATTTCGAACGGACAAAGAGTAGCTTCCCATAAGTCATACATATATTTGAAAAAAGGGGGTTCAAATTTTGTTTATTGGTGTTTTTATCACTTGTGACTATTGTGCGAAAAAACCGAATTCCTTTCGCCTTCAAAAAAATTAAAGAGTTTCTTTGTTATCATTTTCAAAATTTTGAATTCTGAATAAACTGCAAACAAAGTAGGTGGATTTAGAATCGGCAAATTTTGTAACATAATTTCATAACAATGCTTTCAATAAATAGTGCGAATGCAAAACAATGAAAGTTTGGGAAAATCATATTTAACTATTTTTGATTAGGATGCTCAATTTCATACACTAAGAAGCGTCTTAATGTTGAAATGTTTCTTGATATTTGTCGATCGTTATCGGTTAATTTTACAACCTTTTAAATGTTGTTTTGCCCGAGACAAATATCCTGATTTATTTCTTTAAAACAGGAGTTCAAGGCCAACAACGAAACAAATTTGCTATCTAAATTGGCATGAAAATGGGAAAATTTTGCTCTTGAATCAACTTTAATGAAACAAGCCACTATTTAAAAATTCTACGACAACAGAAGTCAACATACAGCACCTAAATTTTTCGAGAATATTTCTTTTATAAAGGGACACCATGTACTGAGGATAGATTCTGGCTAGCCGTAAAATGCTTTTTACGCAAACGAATTATTAGAACATCAAGTATTCTTATTTCCAACTGTGACTAAAAGTTTGGTTTAAAGATGGGAGTTTTACAAACGGAACATATTTTGCAACCAAAATTTTCCACTTTTTTGCTTTGCTTTCGAACTCGAAATCATGATACTATTGAACTCTCATGAACAGAAAAAAGCAAAGCTCAAATCCGCCTCATAATCTCAACATACACCCACTTTTTGTGATAACTAGTCCATAAATCAAACATTTTTACATTCTCACAGGGTTCAGCTCACATCAATACTCAGAAGATTGTCATCCTGAGATAAAATAACACTACAAGTTAAAGTGCAATTGAGCGAGCGAACAAGTACTTTTCGTTGTTTCTTCAAGAGAGACAATTGAAGCGAAGGTTTAACCGAGATGACAAAACCCTGCAATCAATTTTTGACAAAGGACAATAGACATTGCTAATCGATCCGTCTCTAAGATTTCCCAATCTGATTGTGTCGCATGAATGCCTTTTCTTCGAATTCCTTCCGAGAATACGCCAATTAGACGTTATTCGTCAAGTAATTTGCACTCTTCCTCATTCCGCAGATCGATCCCAATGGCGAGAACTCAATCAACGACAACGACCTCAAGAATGCCCTCGATTTGGCGGGCTATAAACTACCTAATCACAAGGTGCGCGATCTGGTGGCCGAACTGAAGAAACAGGGACGCATCGGAAACGACCAGAAACTCTCCAAAGATATATTCAAAGAGGTACGAGATTTCAGATTCATAGACCTTTTCAAACCCAGTCGTCAAAAGACGCCGATAGATGGAGTTACAATCGGGCAAATCATAGTTTATTAGATAGTTGGATGTTGGGCGACGAACGTCTCACTAAGAGAAAACAGTACAGAAAGTATTTTTTTCATTACCAGTTGAGTAGTCACATGACGAAAAATATTGAGTAGTGAAAGAAATAGAACTCAAGTTTTTGAGTCAAAGAGCTTAAACGCACCATAATTTCTTGAAGGGCAAGGGACATAAACTCTGAATCAAATATGGCAATACTCCTGATTCAATTCCAATTACTAATATACAGAGAACCTTTAGATAAATATTGAATGACACAACTTTGTCTTGATATGTCATGATACCTTAGTTTAATCTAATTTTATTTGTACACTTTGAATTCTATTGGCTGATGGACATTGTCTATTTCAGATAGTGTCAGGGACCAACAAACTCTTGTTGTTTACTTGAACTCTGATTACTACTGAAACTGATTAACTTTTCAAGTAAAAAGTTAATCAATACAACACGATTGTATTTTTTACATTCATAGCACTTTCAAACAAGATTATTTTTATTAAAAAAAAGGTAGAAACCTTTTACTCATTGTTTATAATATACTTTGTTCTCCTGGTCAGAAATTTGTTTAGACGAGAGACATCAAATCAGATAATGGCTTTTGTTGTCTAAAAATATCAGACATGCATGACATTTTATAATAAAAAGTTTGACTTTCTCAGTAGCACTATGTCAACAATATAATCTGGCACTTTAATCTGCACTTCCCCTTTTGTTCTCCTATCCATTCGAAAACTCTTGGTTTGAGTAGTCAACATCATGCATGTGCATACTCCTCTAGTTATGATGGCTCTATTCTTGACTTGATTCTCAACAATCTTTTTGTTGATTGGCGAATTTAAAATCCAAATTCCAGGGGCAAAATACGCCATCTTGAAATTTTGGATTGGCTGTTGCCCTCTATTGATGGCAATTTCAGAAAATGATTTACAGAATATGGATTTCAGCAGAGGTAATCTTATTATCAAGTTATTAACTTGAAAGAAAGAAGCCATAAACTTCTGCATGGAGTTTGAAGACAGTATGCAAATTCGTGAATAAAAAGAATCTCATGCAAAATTGATACTCTTTTCCTGGAACTCCCATTTTGATAAAACTATTACATTGATAAGCGTTTAGCTCGGACTTCAGTTGCAAGATTGTTTACTTTGAATGCGCTTAACGTTTCGCCATAGTCTGAGAATTGAGTTGATAATTAATGCATTGTATACTATATTGACACTTTGACAGATCGGATTTAAAAATGCATTTGGACAAGTACAAATTTCTCACATTTCTCAAACCTAGCTCAATTTTCCCTCTGAAAAAAAAACAAATAATTCTTTTGGCCTTTTGAAGCTATCTATTCTGGCCAAACCCCCAAAAATCTAGAAATTGGAAATGCTTTTTTTTAGTTCCCAAACTTCCCGCCAGGAAGTGAGTATTTGTTTTCACTGTGCAATCAAATATGCCACATGTCTAGAATGTGTAGCAATGAGAATCGGAGAAATGTTGGGGAGGAACAAAAAACACTTGTGCACTTTTAAGCTGATACTGTGATAAAACTCGATCAGCAATCCAGCCTTGAATTGAGAGGCCTTTAGACACCATCACGATCTCAAGGTTAGTTTCTACATGTTCATTCTCACAAGTCGTCAAAATGTTCACACTACGTTTCACTTAAGAGAAATTGGTTTGTAAGTACTGAACATTGTGTGAGAGAATTTTGACATCGGTAGCACGATCCTGTAATGAAGATTTTAAAAGCCTCAGGGTTGCCAACAATCCATCTTGACCCAAAGAATAACGCGATCGTGTGTCCTCACTCGACGAGGTTTCTCAAAGTCATTTCATCAAACCTTTTGTGCTGAACAATGAGTGAATTACTTGATCACTTCAGTGTTACACGCTCGTATGTACGTTTACACGCATCTATGAAGTAATGGATCGGCAGTGATTCTTGCCCGGTCATTTGGTACACTTGCTCGGTCATCCAACTCCTGGAAGACCGGATTGAATTAAATTGGTTACAAGATACTTTACTTGTGGTTGTGTCCTCTAGATCTGTCGAGCCCAAAAAATGCAAGATCAGACGCAAGATTGGAAAACCACCAAAATCATCACAGAAGACGATGCCATCACCAACAAAAGTAAGTCGAAACCAAAAAAGATAACATGAAAGATGACTGTAGGTCGTTCCTTAGCTGCACTAAAAAATATTGCTCGAGTCCACAGGGTGGATATACGGAAATTTTTGTTGGACGAGTTACAGCTCTTGAGCAAAGGTTGCACGTTAAAACATGATGTTTCCGAAGATTAGTACCATTATTACCTAAATTATGCCCAAACAAACAAATTTTCCTTCATGCCAAAGTTGTGTTCGTTTTGAAATGTTGCGATTAAATAATGTGAAGTTAACGTGCAGAATCATGCCTCTGGTCTGACGGGTTATACTTGACAGGCCCTTAACGATTGGGGCATTTTAAGGCGGAACAAGTGACCATAACTACAACCCAACAAACGAACTTGTTTGGGCACAACTGCTTGGAAAACGTCTTAGCCAAAGGTCAGCTGGGGCCTGAAAATTGTCCAACAAAATGTTAGCCCTGTCTGCCCTAGCGTCTCCTCTCTGGGAAATCTGTGCTCGAGTGTACCAAAATGTAGGGTTCCCATGTTTACGCATTAAGGTTTATTTTGGCTAGTGATGGACCGAAAGCGCTTTCGGCCGAAATTTCAGTCGGCCATTTCGGAAAGTAGACAAGCACTATGTAAAATGGAGTTTGACAACAATAACAAAAAAAAAAATTTGGTCCAAAAACCTCTGAAATTTAAGTTTTCCGATTTTTTCAAAATTTGCGACTACCCAACATCGAACACATGAGCATTCTAATTTTTAAGGCAGATTTTGCATTTGAACAATTTTGTAATCAGCTGCTTTCGGTTTCGGTTTCGGTTATGAGCCCTTTCGGTCCATCACTAATTTTGGCGAACACTAAAATCAAGTCAGATTAATGGGCTTGGAGCATAAACTTGCCGAATGTTAATCTGACTTGATTTTGGTATTCTCAAAAACAAACACTCTTCCGCGTGAACATCATAAAGTTCTGTTAAATACTAGAGGGAGTGTGCCTATAAAAATGTGTCACTGGTTGGTCATCAATTGTTGGGCAGACAGAAGTGTGGGAACATTTGAATTGTGTGACCAGGCAAATGTAAACCCTGACTTTGATTGAGTTTGATCCAAAGCCTAATCATGCAGTGTTGCATTTAAATATTCAGGTTGTGCGTATTTATATCCAGGACACTAAAACTCACTGTTCATTAAAAAAGTTTTGAAATTTTCCGTCACTTTATACCTTTTCCAAAGGTCACTTTCTTGTCTTGAAGGAAGGTTTCACAAGGTGAGGATGACTTGGATTTGATATTTATTTACTTATTATTAACCACTCAAACATCCAAAAGGTGTATAAGGAGCATTGGTTATAGCTAAATGGGTACGCTTTTGGAAGCCCACCCAAAACGACAAATTTTAAGACCTTCCAAATGCAAGTTTGGCAACTCTGACTGTTTGTACAACAACAGTAAAAGTGACATCTTCATAAGGACAAAATGATTGGGTGGGTTGTACGCTATCTAGTACTGATGTGTTTCGAGTTGGATTTTTGGCACAGTTTTGCCATTTTGGTCCTTTAAGGTCAAAAAGCTTACCACAGCTTGACTTGTTAAAAGGCAAGAAATTGAATCTCCTTGTAATATATGGCAGCACTGCCAACTCGAAGTCCATCAGCAATAACAATAATTGAAGTCAAACTCGATTTTGGTTCGAGAGTTGCCCATTTGAATCGCAATTAACCTTCGAGTTGAAAATAGCAACACTATCCCAACTCAACACCATCACTACTATCTAGTGCATGGGTCGGCAACCGGTGGGCTGCGGCCCAAATGTGAGCCCAGGAGCCATGGAGAAGTCCAAAATAGTGGGCCCGAGAGCCATCCATAGTACTGTACTTGTGGGCCCAAAGCTCTTTGATCGTTAATTCGTGGGCCCCTGAACCTAAAAATGCAGGTCTGGTAGGCCCCTGACAACACGAATCTAATTCGTGGGCCTTGACCCCAAAAGTGGTTGCCGACCCCTGATCTAGTGAGTACTAAACGATTTATGGTTGACTTGTGGCTTATTCAAGTTCGGTTAGTTGACCTCAAGTATGCTCTCAAGTCATCAGCTACATTTAAAAGCAACAGCTGTGTTGAGAGTATGCTCGAGACTTGTTAAACTGACAGTTTTATTGAACTTGAGTTTTTTCTTTTGAAGTAGGTGTGAGTCATTGAGGGCAATACAAAAGAAAGACGAATTAACATTCTTTAGTCAATTTAGTGCATAAGTTATTTATTATAGGCATTATTACCTATCTAATTACCTTACCTAATTATTTTTTACCCAAACACTTTAGTCAATCAATTCCTTTAATGTTAATTTGTTCAACAATTTAACTTTTGCAATCATATTATCTTAGCTATTAGATCAGCTTTGAAAATCATAAGGGCATTAAATATTGTTTTTTGGTTATATTCTGAAATTTTATATTTATATTCTGTGCCTTGAGACAAGTCCCTGAAAAATGCCAATATTCATGAATTCTATGGCTAAACTATGAGAGTTAGAAATAGATGGAAGGCCTAAAAATAGACCTACTTAGAGCCACTAGATAAAATACGCTCGTGAAGTTCATTGTTCCTACAATGTTGTAAAAGACAGAAGAAATCAGAACCAACCAAAATTATGACCTAAAATTTACCTAAACTTGCAAGCACTTATTGCCAGACAATAATCACATAAATCACAATCACTTAAATGAATTTCAAATTTTGATTGTTGATTGACACCTTATTAGATTTTTTCCCGCACTTTTGACACTTTTCCTTTTGGGAGGGTCTGTGGTCACTGGGATCTTAAAAGAATTCATGCACGTACTCTTTTACAATAGTGGCTCTAGACCAGGGGTTGGCAACCGGCGGGCCGCGGTTACCGACCAGTGATGGCAAATTTTGGCTTTTACTGAATTTCTGCCATTTTCTGCCACTTGGTGGCAGAAAATGGTAAAAAATGGCAGAAAGTGGCAGAAAATGGAAAAAATGGCAGAAAGTGGCAGAAAGTGGTAAAAAATGGCAGAAAGTGGCAGAAAATGGTAAAAAATGGCAGAAAGTGGCAGAAAATGGTAAAAAATGGCAGAAAGTGGCAGAAAATGGTAAAAAATGGCAGAAAGTGGCAGAAAATGGTAAAAAATGGCAGAAAGTGGCAGAAAATGGTAGAAAATGGCCGCTAATAGACAAAAGTACGCATAGACTGATGTTCAACAACAAATCTGCTTTTGTAGAATAAGATAAAAAGAGTCAACTATGATTGAAGTTTACTGTACACAAATACTGTACTTGAGAGCAAAAACTACTAACAAAAAATTAAATGTAAACATCATTGCTGATGCTAAAATAACTAGAAATACACATTGTTTTTGAAAACACGTCTTTACATAAGATATTCCGTGGTTTAAAATCTGTCATTCTTTTCATGTGCCATATAGTGATAATAATTCAGGCTGAGATGAGAACTTCAATTGATAATGCAGTCAACTTCGGATAAAAGGGACCCGGCGGGACCACCGAAATTCGTCCCTTATATCCGACCGAAATTGCATGGAAATCGATCATCCGGACCTTCCAAAACAGTCCCTTATAAGCGAAAATCCCTTATATCCGGGTCCCATATATCCGAAGTTGACTGTATGACAAAAGTTTATGTGAAATATTCAATAACACCTATGATATACTTTTATCATATTGCATATTGATAATATAATTATCATATTGGAAAAAAAAATTCATTTTGCAGTTCAAAGTCATTTTATTATTAGATAGTGTTGAAATGGGATATAAGAATAAGATTATCCCTATTTTCTAGAATGCTTGATGTTACCATATGGTTTATTAATTAATAGTGTAATCAATTAAACGAATTAATACATGAAATGTGTCCCAGGAAGTATTTGTTGCAACTTTTTGTAAAGCCCCATTTTCGATTTTTTTTTTCAAAGAAAACGAAAATGACTTGTTTGGGACTAGAGTTCAAATTTTGTTGATTTGGTTTTAAAGTACAGTCGAATCTCGATACAAGCAATCTCGGTTTAAGCAGTTTTCGCGATATAAGCAACTTTTCCGAGCTGAGCAAATTTTCACTACATAAGAATTCTCGATATAAGAAATTCGTAAAGTTTTTGGCCAACTTCTCTTTCTTAAATTGGTCACAGCACAAAGAAAAACAAAAAAAATCGTAGCATTTCTAAAAAGATCGATGCAGCGCTTCCATATCTTGTACTTTTGCGCAAATCTTGCACTTTTTGGGGCTCTTGCACCTTGCATTTTTCACATTTGAGTCAGACGAATGAAAAGTTACATTTTGAACCCTAGAATCACTAAAACTTGTACAAAATGCCACTCAACAAGAGTTATTTTAAAGATTATTTAAAGTTTGAAAATATTTATCGACAATTATAAAAAATAATGTAAGCACATATTAGTTTCACCAAGAAATGTGCCATGTTTGAGAGTGAAACAAATTTCTGTGTCTGCCAAAGCAAAACCTAATGGAAAATAAACAACCCAAGGATGATTATGCATGAATAAAAGCCATTTTCTGCCACCATTTTTGCCCGGTGGCAGAAAATGTCTTTTATTCATATGCCATCACTGTTACCGACGCCTGCTCTAGACATATCTGTTCGTCCTTTTGACCTTATTCTTGAATCGCTGAGCTAGTACTTAATAACATCACCACTGGGTTTCAATATGAAAAGTTGACCTTTGAGCTTTATTCCTAACTTTGCCACAAGGAATGCAGTCAATTCTCGGAGAAGATATTGCTTTAAAAAATCCCAGTTTGACAATATTTTTCAGTCTAGTTATGACATCAATGATTTTCTAAGGCCAAACATTATGTTCCATTTTGCTCCTTTATAGGTGAACATGGGTACAGCTATCACATGATTTTTAAAGAGGAGCAACGCTCATTTTCCAATTGGATCAATGATAATTTGAGTAGCAAGCCGGAATTGGCACACCTTGTTCCCCTAAAGGATGACGGAGCAGATTTATACGACAAAATTGCCGACGGGATCATCCTATGGTGAGTCAAGGCCACCGAATGACCTACTACTTACTAGATTAAACTCACCCTGTCTTATATCCCCTCTCCAGTACCCTCATCAATTTCGCGGTCCCTGACACAATCGACCCTCGAGTGATCAACAAAGGCCCCAAACTCTCTGTGTTCAAGGCTCATGAGAACCTGACCTTGGCCATTACATCGGCCAAGGCCATCGGATGTCATGTGGTCAACATGGACTCGCATGTGCTTTCCGAAGGCCGACAACACATTGTGTTGGGCCTTTTATGGCAAATTATTGCTGTAAGTTTAGCTATGTTGATCAAGAACCACTGAATTTCTCTGGACTGGGAACGAAAAGAATCGAGATTTTAAACGAGACCTTGTCTGTGTTGACCGGAATGCGTTTTACAATTTGCAAATCAATCGCGGAGACAAAAGTTATGCTCTCTTAAAGCTCAGTGCAAATATTACCGAGAATGAATGAACTAGTCCTTTTCTGGTAATTGTTTTACCTCGAAAGGGGCGAGCTCATTCATTCTTTGCTCTCTTTAGTTCATAGCTTTGAAAAGGCATAACTTTTTACCCCTGAAATCGATTGGGCTGAATTTTGAAACACGTAGTCTGCTGAATCCAAGCAAGGTCTCGTTTGTGTAAGGACTAGAGCTGTGCATCGGATCCGAAAAGTCGGATCCGATCGGATCCGAATCCGATCGGATTCGGATTCGTTCGGATTGACGCAAGAATTTTCGGATTCGGATTCGTTCGGATTTTAGCGCGAATTTTCGGATTCGGATTCGTTCGGATTTGCCAAAACCTGTCGGATTCGGATTCGGATTCGGATTTGCGAAAAAAATTTCGGATCCGACGTAATCCGAAACCAATCCGAATTTTTCATTTTACTTTTTTATTTCAATTCACAATATTTTCATTATGAGACCTTTTTTGTTTGATGATTTAAATGCAATCTCCTGCCTTCAACTCTGAATTTTTTAATGACTCCACAAGGTATTTTAATGTTTCAGATTTTACCAATTAAATGAGAGCATTGAGATCAAATATTTCTATATTAAGAGAATCATAGAAAGGTTTTGTAGTAAAAAAGCATCAAAAAGTTACAAAACGTGTTCAAAGCAAAACCATCCTATTTGAATAAAGTAAAGATTTTGCCAAGTATTCACCCCTGGATTGCAATTAAGTGCGTAAATATCAGCCCACTTGACACCAAACTGATTTAAAGATAAAAATGTTTTCACCCCATTCAATTACGCAGTTTTTTCTGCATTTGACTGTTGATATGATTGTGATTTTTTGAATCAATACCTTTTCATAAACATTTTAACATATTTGGTTCATTTTGGGAAATTCTATTGTGCAAAGAGCATTCATTAATTTGCTCTAATTGTCCTGAAATATTTTGCCAAAAAACAAGAAAATGCTTATTTTTTCCTGGAAAATGCCAAAATGTTAAAAAAAATCAAGGCTAAACGTGGAAATATTAAAAAGATATATTATATTTAAAATAATATGTTTTTGGCACTTCTAGTTGAAAGTGTTATTTCCAATTTAGGCCAAAATAACAAAATAATCAGATTTAAATCGGAATTAGCAAAAAAAAATTTCGGATTTTTTTCGGATTTTCGCCAAATTTTGGAATTTTTTTCGGATTTTGCGCCAAATTTTCGGATTCGGATTCGTTCGGATTGGGCAGAAGATTTTCGGATTCGGATTCGTTCGGATTGGGCAAAAATTTTCGGATTCGGATTCGTTCGGATTGAGTAGCAAATTTTCGGATTCGGATTCGTTCGGATTGAATGGAAGCTCTCGGATTCGGATTCGGATTCGGATTAAAGAAATCAAGTTCGGATTGGATTTTGGGGACCTTTCGGATCCGATGCACAGCTCTAGTAAGGACGCAATCAAATTAATCACAATTCTAATTACTAGCCTCTCAGACCAAAAATTCAGTGTTTTTTAGTTTGATGGTTGGCTTGGAATAAATGACATTTTGGCATGCCTTTTAGCGATTCTTGTTCGATGGCATCACATTGCAAAATGTGCCTGGTTTGTTGTGTCTCCTTCGTGATGGAGAAAGCCATGAGGATTTGCTGAAACTTTCGCCGGAACAAATCCTTCTGAGATGGGTTAACTTTCAATTGGAAAGGGTAAGAAAAACTATTTTTCTTATTATGAAGCAGTTTTGCTTTTCAGAGTGTACTTTCTGTGTCAAGTTTTTTAACGATTATCTTGAGTTAGATCTTGTATCAAATTAATTCAATTATTATCGTTAGTTTCTTCTTGTTGCCTTAAAAATGATCTGATCTATAGTCTGACTCAATGAAGAGTCAAATATAAGTTTTTGCAGTTCTTCTGGTGGTCAAAAATAGAAGTCTTAATTGACACAAGAAATAGTTGAACCTTTTAGTTCTTGAGACTGCTTCGTGTGAGCATGAGGCACAAATCCCATTAGTCAAAATTGAGGCAAGAAATACTATTTATGCACCTGCCAAGGAAGGGAGTAATGGCCAAAATCCGGCGGAGGGAGTTTCATTTTATTGGCGACCCGAGGGCGTCAGCCCGAGGGGCGTCAATTAAAATGAAACGAGTGATGTCGGATCTTGACCATTCCTCCCTTCATTTGTGGGTGCATATGGTATTTTGTTGACCAACTTATCCTTTTTGGGACTTCCGTTACAATTTTTCAACCCTGAAAATCAGTTCAACCACGGACATTCGTACTATCCAACTAGCGTGCTTTGCTTACTCAATACCGATATTAGGAGCAAGCTCCTTTCACCTCAAGTACATCAGTTGGTGTGTTGGCTACTCAGTTCCATGGTATAAAAGCCTACCACGACTTTTTTAATGTATCATTCCCCGTCAATGAGACAGGGGCTTCAGACGTGCAAGTAATTGTGCGTCTGAGATGTACTTGTAAAGGCAGGATTCATTCATAGGGCAATAAAGTGATTGGTAGGGTAATAAAATGATTTGTAGGGTAGTAAAGTAAGTTGTAGGTGAATAATATTTTGGACCTGACCTCTTTAGGCTGGGAGGAAGTCTCATAAAAGGAGAAGGCGGTCAATAAAATATTGATTGCTCTCCAAAGAAACTTTTAAAATTACTTATAATCTACTATTGCACCACAAATTGTTGAAACACATTACGTTTACACATGTTGTGGGGGGTGGTCCACATTTCGGGCAAATGTATTTTTATGCCCAAAAAACAATTTTTGGTAATTTCAGTTATCATGCATTTTTTAGGTTTTTATTTATTTATGACTCTCACAAAATGAGAACAAAAAAATGGCTTAAAAAGGCACTCAAATTTTCGATCTAAAGTCAAAATCAATGTTTTTTGTTGAGTGCAAAAACAAACAAAATCGAACGTGTCGATCTAAAACCCCACAATAATCTTGTTTACACTATTTGCCATTTTTAGCCATATTTTTCGGGGTCATGGTTTTGCCAGAAATACACACACCTTAGGATGCTAATCCAAGAAAACTTAATTCACCAATCTATCAGTTTTCCTCCCCATTTCCTTTTTTATATCAGCTGATTTTAATAACTGAAGCGTCATTTTTATGCCATGTCTCCTTGAACTGAAAAAGGTACATTATTTACTGTCTCTTTGAAGGCTGGAACAGATAAGCGGGTGAACAACTTCAAGGAGGATATTCGAGATTCCGAGGCCTATGCCTATCTGATCCAACAAATTGCTCCCAAAGATGCGGGCGTTCATATTGCTGCCCTAGAAAGAAAGGACCTGTTAACACGTGCTGAAGGGACCTTGGATCAGGCTGAAAAGATCGATTGCAGAGCATTTGTCACAGCTTCCGACGTTGTGAATGGGGTCGAGAAACTCAATTTGGCATTTGTGGCCAACTTGTTCAACAATTATCCTGCTTTAGATGACGTAGAGGGCGCTGAGATCGTCGAGATCCAAGAAACTCGAGAGGAAAAGAGTAAGCCCTGACACTTGAATGTATTTGAATTCACGTTTTATGACTCCACGAATTTCTTTTTTAGTGTACAGGAATTGGATGAACTCTTTAGGGGTTAACCCCTATGTTAATTATCTTTATGGAGACCTCTATGATGGTTTGATCATGTTCCAAATATATGAGATCATCCAACCTGGTATTGTTGATTGGAAACGAGTTACAAGGTAGAGAAAAAACATTCCAATTTTCTTTTTTGGATAATTTTTCAAATCTTGAATTGTCTTTTTTCAGGAAATTTAGCAAAATAAATGCCAAACGCTCCATTGAGGTGCTGCAAAACTGCAATTACGCCGTTGAATTGGGTAAAAAGCTGAGTTTCATCTTGGTCGGAATTGAGGGCAACGACATTATGACGGGAAACAAGACCCTCACGTTGGGATTAGGTAAGAAAGGAAAAATCTTTTTGAACAGAGGTTTGGAGAGTGAGAATCGGCAAAAGTTCCGACCTAACACTCTCGCAACCTGATCAAACTTGTTCTTTAACCCGTTTATGCATATTTAATCTTCCATTAGTGTGGCAATTGATGAGGAAGTACACATTGTCCTTGTTTGCCAAATTGAGCCCAGATGGAACCCCCATCGTTGAAACTGAGATCCTTGCATGGGCCAACCAAAGACTTCAGGACAAGGGCATCTTTGTCAAACACTTCCAGGTTTGTGGACATAATTTATTTTTGATAATATCCAGAGTCAAATAACTTTTTGATGACCATTTCAGGACCCTGCCAACAAGACAGCCCTGCCTGTGATCCACCTGATTGACGCCATGAGAGACGGTGTCATTGACTACTCTGTGGTCAAATCTGGTGACAAGTTAACTGAAGAGGTATTAACCCTAAAAGCTTTTCCCCTTCACCATTTTTTGATACCTGATTGATTTTGCAGGAATGCATGAGCAATGCCAAATATGCCATCACAATGGGCCGGAAAATTGGTGCCCCAATCTATGCTCTTCCTGAAGATTTAACTGAGGTCAAGCACAAAATGGTTATGACCATGTATGCTAGTTTGATGTTGGTGGACATGTCCTGAATAATCGGATGATTCTGGATGCATCAGCATTTATTTGTCTCTTTCTTGTTCTCCCCCTTCCTGTTCTTTACTTAAATAATGTACTACAAATCGGTTTTAGGGATCTCCCGGTCAACAAAGAATTGCAAATAGAACTGGGAAGTACAATGGTTTGAATTGTGATTTGATTAAAACTGGTGATGTTATTTCCCTGCATTATTACAATGAATGAAATGTTGTTCAGAAAAAGCCTTTTATACCATTGAAAATAAACCATGATGAGTTTTAACTTGTGCCTCGTTTTAGATTTACGGAACTTCTCAGCTCTGAAATGAGAAAATCTAAGATGCTGATAAAGAATGGTGTAATTGATAACCGGACTCAACTCACCTTCAAACTTGAGATTATGCTTCACCCATTTCTTGTGACGTTGATGCTTTATCAATTGTCGAATAGTGGGCAACGAAAATAAGCGGGTTTGATTTTTGCAATGGGATCTGATTTCACCAACTGTTTTCGTAAGGCTCCTTAAAGAAACTTAAACAAGTTGTAACTTTCGCGCATTTAAGATTTTTTTGGCGAACTTCATTGGCTAATGATTCAAGTAGGAAAGTGACACAAGGGCACATATTGTTTTTTCCAACGATTTTTTGAAAAAACTGTGGACAAAGTAGAAAATGAATGGCATATTGTCTTTCAATTAAAGATTTGATCAACTTCTTTGAAACAAAAGTGAGAAGTGGCAAGTTGTTTTTTTTAAATTAGTAAACGAAAAAGACAAACTTACTTGAAACCTAATTTTAATGTTGCTTTAATCTCGTCAGAAAGAGATTTTGCTTATCCTGCCACTGCTTCTTTTGGCCAAGAAAAGGCTATTTTGTAACGCTTAAAATTCCATTAGAAAAATGCAAAATTTTCGGAATATTTGTTACGTTTTTGCCAAGTACCATTTACTTTTTTACCCAATAACTGCTCAAAACCAAGCCATGAAAGACGTATTGTATTGGAAATAATTCGCACCATGTGTTTTTAGATCCATTCAGATCTTCCTTCTGAGGTACGACTTTCTCACGAATGTCACAATAGATCATGTTGGCGGTATCATTGGTATTGGACAAAGTTTTCTCAATTGATGGTTTATCCGTTTCCACAATGTCATTGATTCGCAAAATCCACTTGCAAAAACGGCAGGATTTCTTAGTCCAGGCCAAAAATTTTGCCTCCATGAGCGTTTCATTTTGGGGTACATCGAGTACATCTAAAAAGGATATTTTTTTTTAAATTCAAAACAATTGATCAATCAAATTAAAAACGCGTTTTCAAGTTGAAGTTGTCATTTTAAGCACTAACCCAATATTAAGATTGAAAATGACCTAGTAACAAGCACTAAGATCAAATAGAATTACGACAAATGCCCAATGGCAGTAAAACTTTTTTCTGATAAGTGGTTGTATGAAACCCAAACCCAAATTGATTGATTCATGATTTTTGCAAGAGTTTTGCCATTTTGGTTTTTAGGGTCAAAAAGCTGACCACAACTAAACTTCTCAATAAGCAATAATCTTATCTGCCATAAAATGTGGCAGCACTGCCAACTCGAAATCCATAACTATAACTACTGATGAAACTCGAAATCGAATTAGTTCGAGTGTTGCCAAATCGGTCTTTTTGGGGCCTTTTCAAAAAGTTCAATACAACCTGCCCTAATGAACAGTGATAAACTTCCGAGTAAAAAATGGCAGCACTCCCGGTTCGAAACACATCACTAGTTTCATGTGACCTAGTCAAGGGCCTCTATTTGGTCTCTTTCACACTGTTCCAAGCGAACTTGAACACATCTATTCAAATATTAGTGTTTCAAGACGAATGTTTGAATATTGTAGATGACAAACGGGGCTAGTGAGAAAAAATGTTACTTAAGATGATCTCGTAGGAATTAATCATTTGCACTCTTCTGCAACGGAGATCTTGTTTTTGTTAAGTAGATTACGGTCTCCAATTTTTAAATCAATTGACCGGCATAGTCAAAAGTTTTGCTCACTTAAAGCCTAATACATAACCCTTCGCAGAATGAATGAACTTGCCCTCTTCTGAATGTTCTTTCCCACAAATAGGCATGATGCAAGCCCATTCATTTGATGCTTTCTTTAGTACAATACTTTAAAAAAGGTACAATTTTACGTCTCTTTCGCAATTTTTTGTACTATTAATTTTGCCACTAGCATCGTCGTCCAGAAAATTCAGTGGTTCTTGCATGAACTTACCAACCCTTACAATGTCTTGAGTAAATTTGCTCTCCTCGAGAACAATGTTATCAACGAAATCCAAAGGGCTCAACCCCAAAAAGAATACCAACGAGATACGTCGATCTAGGAACATATCTTGACCCCAAGTCTTGCGAATGATTTCCCGAATAGTCACGTGATGGGGTGCAGACATCACCACAATCAAAGCCCATTGAGATTTATTGGAACATGGTTTCATTCCCACATCCAAGAAAAGGCCACTTTTTTCCGTTGAAGTGATTGACTGTGGTTCAAAAACAAGTTGTATAATCTTAACAGGGAGAAAATAAAGAATAATTGAAGGTTTTTTTTTTTATTTGAATAATAATCTTTAGTTTTGAAAAGGTAATGCTCACCCAAATATACGAAGTAATGCACAACAAAAGCAAGCATATTTTAAAACACCTTTGAAACGTCGACATATTTCATGGTAACTAGAAAAGTGATCATTTTGCTTCTTGAAATGGAGAAATCCCACACTTGTGCAAAGTTTACTTTCCTTTCCATATTAAGTATTGGCTTTGTTAATCAATTTGCCATGGATGGCAATTGATTATGAGTTAGTGTGTTCCATTGATTTGGAAGTTTCTTTCAAGATTCCGACACAAATTGCTGACTTTGACAAGGTAGCCAGTCAAGATAATTATGTTAAATGAGCTTTTGCCTAGACATTTGCTTTCAGTCACTGTTGAATCCAAGGAAAATCAACAATGGCTAAATCCTTAAGTTTTTGGATTTGGATGATAGTCTTATTTCCTTTCGTTCAATCCAAAGTGGCTTTAAGTCCAGAAGATCTGGAACATCCTTGTTCACCGGATAGTTTGAGGGTAAAATTCGTCGGAACTTTCTAGTATGTACACAACAAACCTATTTTATCTGTCTAGGAAACGCATCGGTATTTTTGCACCGATGAAGGTCATGTTATATGTCGAGAAGGTTGGAGAGAACCTCAGATTCCACAATTGATTCCGGATGGTTTACGATTTGCCCCTCCATGTACCGAACCCATTTGTGACTTTGAAGGCCGTCGTTGCGTTCATGGATATTGTATCAAACCTGGAGTCTGCTCCTGTGACATTGGATGGTATCAAGATGATAGTATTTTTCAACTCTTAGGTTATTTTTGTCTTATGAACATGTTCTTTTAGGGAAGGATACTTTTGTGATGAGTGCATTCGCTTACCCGGATGTCGCCATGGAACTTGTGTGGATTCTTTTGAATGTATCTGTGAAAAAGATAAGGACGGGAAACCTCTTTGGATCGGTCGAGATTGCGATCAACGTGAGCAGAATTACCTTAAAAGTGTTTTGAGGATATTAACAAAACTTTATCTTTTGCCATTTGTTCAGCTGCTTGTTCCAATTGCGAGAATGGCCAATGCGTTGAGCCTGGTCTGTGTCGGTGAGTAAATGAACATTTCTGATACAAGTAATGCTTTCTATGACGGCTCAAAAATATTGGTTTCAAAGATGTGATCCAGGATGGACGGGAAAAAATTGTGACAAATGTGAAACGTTTTCTGGGTGTGTTCATGGAAGTTGCAATGGGAAAGCTCATGCTTGTGAATGCCATCAAGGATATGGGGGTCAACTTTGCGATCGGCCTATTTGCAAGTAAGTATTTTTTTAACAAAATATTTACATTCATTAAGATGCTTTTTTTCTTACTCATTCAGAGCAGACTGTCACCCATTGAATGGATATTGTGAAGAGGTAATCCCCCAAAAAATCTGGCTTGAAATGAAAACTGCTATTGAATTCACAATTATTTCCAGCCTGGAACATGTCTGTGCAAGTCCGGATACATGGGTCCAAATTGCAACGCTTGTGATCCATATTGGGACTGCCCTCCCGGTGGATACTGTTTGCAACCGCATCAATGCATCTGCAACCAAACTGTGTCCTATAGTGACACTCATAGGGTTTGTAATCTCATAGAGTTGAATGGACCACGGTTTGGACCTTGGTCTGAATGCTCAAACCCTTGCCAAGAACAGTCCAATGTTGATCAATCCCATGTCCCCGGCTCCCAAATTAGGCTGTGCCGCTGGAATCCAGATGGACCGTGTGAGGCTGAGATGAGGCCATGCTTTGGCAACCGTCCTTGGATGAAGGCAGTCACGGATGATCCCAGATTGTGTCATTACGTTCGTAGCGCTTTGGACGAGACAGACACTCGGATGGCAATTGACCTCGATGATTTGGAGCTTCAGAGTTGTTCTGAAGATAAGGAGTGTTTGGATCCGGAATTGTCACATTGTGTTGACCAAGCTTGTCATGCATTTGAATGCCTCAGCAACTCTCATTGTTTTCCCGGCATGTGTCAGAATGGGACATGTATCTTATTAGAAAGTTGTTTGGATCATTCCGATTGTCCGGAGGAGTCTTCATTTTGTATTGAAGGCCATTGCCGCTTAGCCATGACTTGTGAAGATGGCGACGCCAAATGTCCGGAAAAATTTCCGGTTTGTCGTGACAACATCTGTCAAGCTTGCAAAATTAACGAAGATTGTCCCGAGGATCGTTCTGCTTGTTCCTATGGAATGTGCCATGAAAAATGCCAAAATGACGAGGACTGTACCTTTCCCACTCCCAAATGTAATGTAGAGACAGGTAATTGTCAAAGATGCTTGACAACGACCGATTGTGGAGACGACAGGTTTTACTGTGTTCAAGACCAAGGCAAATGCAAACCAGGATGCGATTCAGGTGCCTACTACTTAAAAATAAGCTGTTTCTTAAAGTGTCGACAACAAATCTCATTGGGTGTATTTAATTTCTTCAAGATGTTCAATGCCGACTAAGCAACGCAGAGACTCCAGTTTGCAATATGGAGAGCTTCCAATGCTATGAATGTATGAATGATGCACATTGTGATCCAGATCACTACTGCAATGGACAGTACAAATGCACTTCGGGTAAACTTCAGTGAAGATATAAATGAAATTTACATCTAAGCATCAGCATATCCACTAGGTTGCCATCACACTTACCAATGCCAAAAAGGGCAATATTGCTCCAAAACTACTGGGCAATGCTCACCCGGGTGCAATGGCATCCAAATGCAATGTCCAGAGGGTACTTCATGCAAAGAAAATGTGTGCCAACCTCAGTGTCAGACCAACATCAACTGTCCAAAAGGTAATATCTGAACGTAATTTCCCAAACACCTGGATTAAGAAAGGTTTGTCTCAACCAAAGGAACAAAATGCCAGACAGGCATTTGCCAAGATGGATGTGTGTACCACGAGCAATGTCCATTAGGAAACATCTGCAATGAAAGTAACCAGTGTATTCCTGGATGTATTTGGTCCGAACAATGTCATCCGGGTCAAATCTGCCTCAACGGAACTTGTACTGAAGGTTGTGATCCCGAGGTTCACACTTGTCCAAAGGAGCAACACTGCAACGGAACAAGCTGCGTCGAAGGCTGCAACGGCATGCATGAACGGTGTCCTGAAGGTTTTCTTTGTCAAAATGAGGAATGTATTCCAGGCAAGACAATTCCAGACATACCCTATTAATTGTTGATTTTCAAAGTTTTAACTGAGGTCTTTTCATTAGGGTGTAATGTCGACACCAAGTGTCCGCCTAACCAGTATTGCCGTTCCAACCAATGCGTTGACGGTTGCGAATCCGACCAAAATTGTGACCTTGAGTATACGTGCAACCTTCCCATGAAGGATTGCGTTGCTGGGTGCTTTGACAATGATGAAAGGTGCCCGCTGAATTACATTTGCGATGGATCTGGATCAAAGTCGAGGTGTACTTTGGGCTGTCACTTGAACTCGACCAGGTAGACCCGTAACTACATTTCTTGTAAACACGAGGGATTTAACAAAAACGGCCCGACATTTTAGGTGTGAACGTGGATATGTTTGCCTTGAGTCTAATGGATTGTGCGTTCCCGGCTGCAATCAGGATGTGTTCCCGTGTCCACGAGGATATCAGTGTATTAAAGAAGTTTGCATCCAAGACCAGTAAAATTCATTTGGTAAAATATTTATTGGACTAAAATTCAAAGTCTATACAACAAAATAAATTCAAGATACTTTTTGGACCCTTCAAGGAGTTTATGGTGGTGTTAGGTGAAGCCTTATCCACAAGAGACTGGTGATTTCAAGGGAATTTTCAACTCAAGCGACGTGAGATTTTCTTTTTTTGCTATTGCACTATCATTTACCAAAGTCAAATCTTCTGGCCTCTGTCTTTCATTCTGTTAATGAATTGGCAGAGAGAAATATCACATTGGGAACTATCCTCCTCAAAATAATAATAAAAATACTCATGGGTTTGCATGGCAAATACTGAACAAGGTGAGTGGGGGTGGAGGGGGGCGGGTATTTAAGGGTATTTTTTCAGATTTACGTCTTCTTCCCGAACGAATACTTCAATTCCTGGAAAATGTCCAATACATTCCGGATCGGTACTCTAGCCTGCAATTGGGTGTTTGAGGGGTCTTGCGAGGATTCCGGAGAGTCCATTTGATCAGAGGATTGCGTTGGTATCGTCATCCCTTGAGTGGTTTCAGTCTCCGTGTCGTCATAGATGAAGGAACTGGTATCAATGCTGATCTCGCTATTGAAATTGTTGCTCGGGATCTTCTCGAGGTCGACAAAGGCACCGTCATAGTCGCCAAAGATAAAGCTGGAAGTATCTAGCTTTGGCTTAATAGTCGGGATTGTGACTGGAGATGTCGCTTCCGTGGTTGTAGTTGTGGGAGCCTCAGTGGTTGACGTGCTTGTCGTATCAGTGGTACTTACTGTAGTCGTCGTGATTCTCTCAGGTCTGGTAGGAACGCGCCGAGATGGTGGGGTCCATTCTGAAATTCTTTTGGGTTTGTCTTCTTCCTTGGCCTCCTTGGCCTGGGACCCATAGCTAGTTTTCCTGGGTCTGAATGGTCTAGGAGTAGGCCAGAAACCGTCGTTATCTGCCTTTGGGGTTGTGAACCGTGGAGTGTAGACACGTTGGGACGGTTCGGGTTTGGGAGTATCTGTTGACGTCGGAGTTTCCGTGGTGGTCTTTGAGTTGTATCGGTTCTTATTCTTGGTCCCTTTATATTTACTGAAGATCTCTTTGGCCCTGTCAGCGTCTTCATCAGCAGGCTTTGGCCGTCGGAAAGATCCGCCTACATTATCCTTGGCAAACTTTTGGAAATAGCTACTGGAAGAGCCTCCTCGTCTATTGTAAGTGCCGCTCAAACTTGGAGACCATGGACGGATTGCCACACGGGATTCTTCTGGCTCCTTTTTCTCTAGTTCCATGTCTTTGGCATCTGACACTTCTTGCTCCTCATCATGAGGGTAAGTTGTATCTCTTTTACTGTCATCTTCATCATCTTCCTCGGGTTCTTGGTAGTCTTCTTCCTCTTCTTTGACGTCAGGCGTTTGAGACGAAGCCGTTTTGGAACTCTTCTTTGAATATTTTTCAAAAATGCTCTTAGCAACATCTGCCTCCTCATTCCTTGGCTCTGGTGTTGTCTCTGGCTTATTACCCTGAGCATAGAATCTTTTGATCATTTCTTGAATCTTTCTTGGGTCATTTCCGTGCTTTCCACTGGCCAAAAACGCCTTCAGAGCGTCTTTGGAACCACCTCCTTCTTCATCATCATCACTTTCACCTTCGTCAGCAGGAGCCCCATCGTCAGAGCGCTCATTTGAGAATCGTGTATTATCAAAGGAACCACCAAAAGGTCTTCTCGAGTACCTGGAGGTTTCCGTAGCCGTAGTTGGCGTGATCTCAGATGTAGAGGTCATTTCAGTTGGAGCTTTGGGCGAGTCACTTGAAGTCATATACTTCTTTGGTCTAGTTTGCCATAACCTTATTGGTTTGCCCACATTTGAGCTTGGTGAAAAAGGTTCAACGCTGGGAACCACGGCATCGGTTTCTTCATCTTGAGCATCTTCCTCATCATCATATATATCTCGAATTTCTGCCAAATCTAACGAAGGGGCTTTGACGCTTTGTTCGGGAGTAGTTCGGCTAAATGAAGTTGGTTTAGGAGAAGGATCCGGCGTTTGTTCCTCTTCCTCTTCTTCATTCTCTTCTTCTTCTGGTTCCTCTGGTGTCTGCTTATTCCTACTACTCATATAGCCTCCATGTTTCCTCTTCTTGAACTTCTCATAGAAGTCAGAAGCCCCACCAAATCTCCGCTTATATCCAACACCTGCTGAGGTTTTCTTGGTCTCAGCCGTGGTTTCCGCATTATAGCTTCCCCTAGTTGTGGTTTCGGCAGTGGTGAAAGCTGTAGGACCTGGGCTGACAGAGGACTTCCCATATGACTTGCTGCCTTCCATGAACTGGCTACGATATCGGTCATTCATTTGGTGAATGGCTGCTCGTCGTTGAGGACTTATAATTGGAACTTGTGTTGTAGTACTAGCTTTGGTGGTTAGAGGCCTAACTCTCGATCGTGCCGACGTTGTCTCTATTGTAGACTCTGTTGAGGCTTGTGTGGGTAGAAAGACACGCTCACGAACAAACTTTCTCGTTGGGCCGTCGTTGCTTCGTTGTCCACTTTGTCGATCACTAGTTTGCTCTGTTGTCACACTGGCAACCGTTGTTGGTCGGTCCAACTTGAACAAGTTGTTTAATCCCATATTTGGTTGGAAGGCTTTCATGTTGTCGTCGATGGTTTTTTGAATGTCTTGAGACACGTCCTCGTAATAGATGGTGGTATCCTCGGCAGAACTCGACAATTCAGTAGTTGTTTTGACTCGAGTTCTGGTGCTCATAAGGTCATCTCCAGGTGAGCTCGGTTCAATGTCAACCCTATCATTAGAGGCCTCTGGGGTGGTAGGGGTGGCATCCCAATCCATTTTCTTCATTTGCTTCTCGATATTCATCTTGTTCTCTTGGTCAATCTCGGCCAAGTCCTTTTCAAATTGTTCATGGGAAGGGATTCTCTGCCTAAATGTACTTATTGGGGGCGGATCCTCAAAAGCACTTTTGGTTGGCGTTGGTTCCGGCATTGATGGCGACGGAGATGGGAAACTGGAGTAGTCCTTGAAGTTATTTCGGCGATTTTGAACCTTGAACCGCCTCTGATTTGGCTCTGCATCATTTTCCTCAGTTTCTGTTTCCGTCTCTTTCTTCCCAGGTCTTGGCCGTTTTAAAAACCTTTTTTGAGTACGCAGTCTTGTCCGTGAGGTTAAGGAAGGGTCCCTGGTTCTAAGAGCCAATTCCAATTCTTTGCCAGTTTCTTGATCGGACTTTTTAACTGGAATACAACACACATTTTAATCATTAGAATAGAACGAGGTTCGTCTTTTTCACCATTAGACCTGGTTTCAAAGGGCTTCAAATGAAATGTGTATAACAATTACATTTGTTTGAAAGGTATTTTTAAAGTACTAAAAGCTATCAAATCTTTTTAATTACCATTTCAATTGCAGTTTTCTTGCTCAACGCCAATTCGGAGAGCATTTTCCACTTCAAATGCTGCATAAAATATAAATGGCACAACTATGTATAGGTAGTTTCAGTCGTTTCGATTTAGATAGACTAAGATCAAATGTTAGTCAGAAGTCAGCTCACCATAATAATTGTTTTCAATAGGGCTGGTATCTTTGTATAAAAGACTGTCATCTGGTTTGGCAACGGAACAAGAACATTCCGTTGGGATGTCAAATTCGGCGGCAAAGACACCTTTCTCGGGTTTGTAAGGATCCACAACCATCAAACTGGAAGATGGCAAACCATTAGCTGGCGATGACAAAAAGAGAATTAAAAACTCCTTACCTTTTCCGAACATTCTTTTGCTCGCAAATGCTCTTTGACCGTGAGTACATCATACTACAGGGCTCCCCAAGATTACTAGAATAGATATTAAGTTATTGAGGAATTGAGGCACGAGTTAAAAGAAGATTCAACGCCTTCTTACTGGCACTTGGTTGTTTTCACTTCTTGAGGATACTCATTTGTATTCACCACAGTCACCCACTCTCCTTTGACAGTCTTGGACCATCCTGGTTTGACAGCCATCTCCAAAGTTTCACAGCTGCTGCTTCTTCTGTGAAACAAAAGGGTCATTTGCATATGGTCATACACTTTCCATATGTTTCCTGAACTAGCAATAGCTTTACCTTCTTTTGCTTTCCCACATGGCAGCACTGGCACCAATCAAGTTTGGAAAGTCCCGAATCACCTGTTGGTAGATGCCTTGAACTGCGGGACCCTCGGAAACCACAATACTGATAACCGTGCTCCTGCAAATTAGGTAGAAGAGCATGATAAATATGGTTTAGATTTCTTTCCAGAACATGACTCCTTACATAGGATAATTGCTGTCCCTGACGTCGCAAAACAACTCCTTGTTGCAAGGGTTCTTGTCTCCAGGAGGTTCCAAGTACTCATCAAGTCGCCTATAGGCATAACTTTCAGTCGTGGTGGTTGTTGCAGTTGTTGTTGTTGTAGTGGTAGTAGTTGTTGTAGTAGTAGTTGTGGTAGTGGTAATTGTTGTTGTCGTCGTCGTCGTAGTAGTAGTTGTGGTGGTGGTAGTAGTAGTGGTCGCAGTTGTTGTGGGTATAGTGGTAAAGATGGTTGTTGCATCAGTATCTGTTACTTCTTCAGTAGACGTTGTTGTAGTTGGCGTGGTTGGGTTGGATCCAGGAGCTTCGCCCAATGAATTTCTTGGGTAGTTGTAAGGAATAGTATTTTCGGTATAGTCCTCCTCCTCGGTGTCGGGGTAGTAATCATAAGCCAACACATCACCACTATATTCTCTCTTGGGTTGGATAGGTTCTCTGAAATTGATTTGAGTTGGCCCTGGATAATCATACTCATAGGTGGTCATTTTGTCCTCTTGGGAATAAAAAGGTCTTTGGCTGCCTCTTGGAGGCAAGGTTTCACGTGATGGAAAGGTCGACCGAAATGGAGAGTACCCCATGGTAGGCACGGGTTCATTTAATGAGAACCGCGGATTTTCATTAGTGTCCGGGTAGTGGCGTGGTGCTTGTTCTCGCATCACAGATCGATGGGGGATTTTCATTCGGATATTTGATTGACTCGAGGTTGAAGGTGGTTGAGACTCCATGGTTGGTGATGACTCCTGTAGTGTGGTACTGGTGCGCTCAAAAGAGTGATCCAGTTCTGAATGTGGATTAGAGGGTCTGCGAGGGAAAGGTTCTCTACTTGGAGGTAACACACCGACATTGAAAGGCGATTGTTTGGGAATGAAATTCCGGCTCTTAACGGGATTGACTTGAGGTTGATACGGTTCCTTGCTGATCCTTCTGGAATCTTCATAAGCTTCAGTATAGTCACTGTATGTTGGAATGGATTCAGAAGTTGTCACAGGATAACGACCACGGAAGGCAGGGGACGATTCCGTCTCCTTGTTTTGGTTGGTATTTCCTGAATATAGTTCATAATTGAGTTCTGTCCGATCTACGGGAGGACGCTCCTGGAAGTCTGGCTTTTCGGGTAGAAATGGAGTTGGTTTGGGTTGCTCAAGGTCCCGAGTGGTTGTTTTTGTCCAAGCAGGATCATCACTCAGTGTGGAGGTTTGACTTGGTAGACTCGATGCCGAAGGAGACGGCTTTGGGTTAACTAACTGGTGGTCCAAAGCATTGGAACGAATAGGTGAAGGAATTTCCTTGCCAATGGCAGGTTTTGTTCCCTTTCCACCTGGAGCAACACCCTCCTCATAGTCATAGTAATAAACGTATTCATAATCGGGGTTGGTTGGGTGGGGCTTAATCCTGGCTATCTTGGCGCCCTGCCCAGTGGATGGGGTAAGTGGTGTTGTCTTGTAATCATAGCCATAGTCATCGTAGAAGTCATACACGTCTTGATCCATTCGGGGGCTGATTTCATCCACAGTAGTGGGGCTAGGGGCTGCACTGTAGTCTGGTGTTGATTTGACTTCTGAGCTGGGCATCCGGGATGAGTGGAAATTGGAGTTTGGATCATTAGAGTACGAGGTGTCAAATGCAGTAGTATAATCTTGGTATTGTGATGAAGACATGGTTGTGTCGTCTTCCTTTGCTCTCGGGTTTGTGGTGGGATCCACTCTGCCATTCAGAGGGAAATGGGGGGCTTGCGTCTCTTGAATGCTATCCTGCTTCTGGATGTCAAAGGGTTGAGCTCGAGAGAATCCAGAGGTGCGATCCAAATAGCTCTCTTGTCTTTCAGGCACACCTTTCTCCTCGACTCTTGGACTTGGTTTGAACATAGATGATTGGCTCTCGGTTGGGTCAGGAATGGGCAGAGTAGATCTTTGACCAATATTACTTTGACTTTCGGGGACGATATTCCTCAAGGGTTGGCGCCGTTTCTTACCAAATTCAAAGTCAAAATGTTCTCCAAATCCCTCATTGAAAGTGGGAGGAGGCCCCCATTTGGTCGAAAATTGGGAGGGTCTGGGTAAAGGTGTCGATGGAATCCTAGCTCGTGCCGGGAAGTTTTGTCTTGGGCGTCCAGACACCGGTCCCCTACTTGGTACAGGTTGAGGCCGTTGTGGTATCCTTGTTCGTGACCTCAGATTCCCAGGATAGTTGTAAGAGTCTGCAGATCGCTTTTGTCTCAGACTAGTCGCTCTAACTTGGAATTCTGCCTCGTGGTCTCCATAACCAGTATCAGCTCCCCCAACAAATTGAAGAGGAACTGCTTCTTTGTTCACCTCTGGCTGAGTAGGCACATACTCAAAGTTCTTTTCTGGTTGGACAAGGGATCCCTGGGGAGGTTGTTTTGGATTGTATTGAATATCCCGGAGAGGATCAGCGATTTGTTGTGGTAGGAGGACGTTGACTAGGCCTTGAGAAGGTGGTGGTGGGGGAATCCTCATTTTGATGGGTCTTTTGACACCTCTGATGGGCATTTGAGGTTTAACTATAAAAGGATTAGCCACCTTCCTTCGTTTTGGTAGCTTTGGGCCTTGTGTTGGTTTGATCACAACGGCCTTTTCAAAAGGGTCTAAATATCCAGCCGCCTTGTTACCCACCTGCAAAAAAATAATAATGCACCTTTTGGACATCTTATTTTGTGTTGTAGTCATCTTACCAAGTGGGGGTTCTTTGTTTCCACTTGGGTTGGTTCGTAGGCAGATTCTGGGAGTCCATGGAAAAAATCATTCTCGATCGGATTTGGAGCATTCTGTTTGCTTGATGCTGCTGCATCGAGTTCTGGACTGATCTTTTTGAAAAAGTTCTCATTGAAAAACCTTTCAATGTCGCTAATCTGCATGAGTTCTGAAAGTACACAAAACGCCATTGTCAATATGTTTTATAGTCTCTTTGGAAACCTTTTTGCAACTTTAGCGCCTCCAGTTGGTGCAAAAACACAGGAGATGGTGCAACAATGCCTTATGTACAGTGGTGCTAAAAAGAAAAAGTTACCTGTCGTACCGAAATCAGGAAATGCGAAACTTGGGCCATCGTCATCAAAAGTCGGATCTGAAAAGAACGATGTACGGTCATAAATGTCTTAATCGTGGACTCAATGGTTTGACGAAGTCTCTTCCCACGATCTGCCTTTTCTCACCCAAGGCCTAAAAATCCTTGGCTGGATTCAAAAATTGAAAGCGAGTGTCATAATGGGAAAATCTAGTCTCAGTTGGTGATTTTGTTAAAACCAAAACCTGTCAGCAGATGCTTGCTTAAGGGAGATTGTTTTTAGGTTGACAGGATTGCCAGTGCACGGGACGGAGAGGCAATAGAAAGTGAGCTGTGGCGATAATTACCTGAGCCTGATGATGATGCCTCAGGATCCAGCAAGGGCTGTTGGTACTGAATTTGAGTGTCCGAGGGTTTAATCAACTCTTCCTTTGGTGTCACCGCATGAGAGATCTCACGTTTGGCCGTCTCAATGTCCTCCATGAAAGCGTGGCTTGGATTGGTCTCAGAGTAGGATCCAATCTCATCTTGGATGCTTTCATCAAAGTTGTTTCGGGTTCCAGTGGGCACAAAACCTTTGCTTCCAAACACGGTCAAGGGGTCATATCCAGAGATGCCCCCATAACTGGGAACACTGGCAGGATCAGAGCCATAATCATACCTAAGGGGTGAAGCTTGGGGTGCTCCATACGATTCTGGATTGCTAACGGGTCCTTGTGGAACGCCATAAGAGTCTGAATTGCCTAAAGCAGCCGCTTGTGGAGCACCATAGGAATCTGTGGATTGGGCCTTAACTGGAGCTTGAGGGCTGCCATATCCATTCGAGTTGTCTTGAATTGGAGGTGCCTTTGGGGCCCCATAAACGTCAGAGGCTTTTAAAACGGGTGCCATTGGAACGTCATAACTAGGCCGTTTCTTCTTTTTCTTTGACTTTGGCCTTGGTTGTCGATAGTTTCCCCGTGGGGGAGCTTTGCCCTTAGGGCGAGGTCTCTTGCCACTTGGTCGAGGTCCCATGCCTGTTGTGAGGCGATGAGCCATTTTATTCAACAAATTCAAGCCACCGCTTAAATCAAACATGCGTCGATCAGCAGGTGCCTGAGTCTGTGGAGCAACTTTTATCTGGGTTGAAGGCAATTTCTTTATTTCCTTGAATGTTTCAACCTTGGCTACGGTCGGAGAGGTGTCTAAATTGCCCTGGAATGGAGGGGGGTTTGATCTTCGCGGTGGATTGTACTTCATGATTGGATTGGGAGTTTTCTCGGGTTTAGGAATTCTCTCTTGTTTGGGAATTTTCTTAAAGGGATCAACCACAGCCTCACTTTGGCGGTGAGGCAGATCCTGGGGTGGAGGGACGACATGAGTCACTGGACCTTGCGAATTCTCTGCCATGATGTTGTCATGATGCACTTTGTGTTTCCGGTGAGGGCCTGGAACCGACCCGATCGGGCCCCCTTGTCTTAGTGGCCTTCGGAGCCTCATATTGGGCCTCTTTAATAGCATTAATCCTGGCTGAAGTCGTAGCCTTCGTCCTGCTCGACTTTCTTCATTGGGCTTATTAGCCCTTGGCACGGCCTCGCCATGACGAGACATGAACCTGGACTCATCCAATGTGCTCTCCACAGCCATGAGGTCCATGGGGTCGTCCCAAACGTGGTTAACCTGACCATTGACCCATTCAATGGTATGAAACATGGAAAGGAGCACTACAATGAGGGCGAGCTTGGGTCGGTGTCCAATCCGATATCTGGAAGTTTGCTTGTCTGACATGGGTGAATAACCCTTCATTTTGATGTTGGTTACAATATGTCGCGTTTCTGGATTGTCTGAAAGAGAACAGAGATTGCATCAACGTGTGCTCAAAGTTGAACCAGTGAACAAAAACGAATTGCATTAAGGCGACCCCTGAACCCCTTCAAGGGTTGCCAAGCATTTTGTGACCAAATTCGAACTAATCCATCCTACCTCCAATCTAACAAACTTTGGAGAACTAAAATCTGGGTTGATTCAACCCAGCTCGGTCATTTTGGGGGTGAAATGAATAGATTGTATAACATGAAGTAGAAAAGACAGAAAATATGGCAACACTGGGCCAAGAGTTAGTGGACCAGGATGATGATTCCATTTTCAAGTTTCATTGTCAATTTTGCACTGAAACGAGATGATTGGTACTTTCACTTTTTCCAGGAGTATTTGAAGTACGACCAGGATGAGAGCGAGCTGATCATTGCAACCGAAAAGAGAGGCAACAACTCCGCCTTGCAGAACGCCATAACACTAGCAACAACACAACCTGTCATTTTCCCCTTAGTCATGTCTGACCCTAAGAAGAGGTGTTTGATCTTGAGAAATAAATAGCAGGTTGGCTATCTTAAACAATTTGTTTAATGAAGATATATCGCTTATTAAGTGGTAAGTGGTAAGATGTACTGAGAACTGGCGTGTTGTTCATGGCCTTTGACTCGTTTTCTACGATGCACATTGAAGAGTACACATTGCGAATCAGTTTAAAAACGGGGTGATTACTGATTAATGGTGTAATTACAGTACTAAAAATTACATGAGGCCAAATTCACCATCAAATTGGTTCAAGAAAGGAAGCAAGTCTTGAATTGAGATGGGTGGTCGTGTGGAGTCTAAGTCATCAAAGTCATCATTGTGTAGACCTGACGTAAGCTCCTTCGAACCAGTCACATTCCCGTCAAATTAAAACGAGAGTTTATTTCAAAACCAAATTAAGAGTCTCTTCTGATATCTTATGTCGTCTGCGTGCGGTTTTCCCCTCGTGGCTCAAAGAAGATCCCAACCAAGGAGCCAAGTAGCCAGCCAACCACATTCATGGAAGCTCGGTCTCCAACTTTCCCATAACAGATGACGACCGAAGAGCGAACAAAACCTCCGTAGAATTCGTCGAATCCGACTGGTTCTGGTCATCAGAATGAAACGAAAGAATAGCCGTCGTCTTGTCCGCATTTTGCTCGAGAGGGAGAGGCAAAATGTCAATTGGACAGAAGGATCGGATCCTTTCACTTTTTTCCAACCAACTCATTCTCTGCCCAAGTGATCTGTAATCAAAGATCAGATGTGGCCAATTTCACAGAGCTATTCTATATTTCAAGATTTGATGAAATAGGTGTCCAATCTTTGCGGCAATGACACGGACACCGTGGTAATGAGCCAATTACAGAAAGTCAAGGAGAAAAGACGTGGCAAGAAGTTCTTGGAAGCATTGGAAAACATTTCCTGGCTTTTTGCGAACGGATTTTCCCCCTTTGTAAATGTGAAATCAACGAAATTTTGCTTGATTTACTATGGAAATATATCATGTTCATAGTGGTTATAGCCCCTCACTTTATGGTGCCAAGAACAATAAAAGCCGCAAGTACCCAATTAATCCTCCCAATGTCACCAGATGGGCGGAGTAAACTGACGGGGGGATGATTACCTCCTGTTCGTTATAGTCAAAACTAAGGATTATGTATTGCACCCACCTCGACAAAGATTTGATCAACCATACCGATGACTCTCAACTATCAAGGTTATATTGTTCGGTTCAAGTGCCAAATGACTTTTCTTAATTTCTGCGCTTTTCTGCAATAACTCATTATGAGTATGATCCGTTCAGTGATTCTACGAAAACCTCATACTCAGCCAGCTTAAATCTTTTTCAATTTTGCCCACATTTTGGTACGTGAACATTGGCAAAATACTTGCACATCAATCGAATTTTGGGACGTTCTTTACGACACGGGACCTCCCAAAACGGAATTAATTATACAGCTGATGGTTGAAGGGCTCTTATTTCAATTTTCCTTGGTCTTAGATGAGCCACTTTTTTCCAAGGTTCTACAACAAATCTAGTCATAAATGAAAAGAAATGTTTCCGAAACAGATGGTGTGTAATAAATTAACCTTCTTAGTGTGCATCATAATGATCACGACCTTCGCTAAAGACAACAGTGTGTGTGTGTGTGTACTACCACAACAGTTCCGTCCTGACCTTGATTGAAAATTGGTGGGATTCAAGTCAATTTCATGCCGTTCATCACGTGCTACAAAATAACATTGGTGAACAGAGATGTTAGTCATGCTCTAGTAAGAAAGCGAGATAGATACTTCATAAGGTTTCCCATTGCATTTCTCAAAAGAGGCCAACTGTCTGATTTTGACCCTTTGGCGTGAAGCAAACCTTGTGTGTCCTTAAGACGTCAAGAAAGCCGGGTTCTTTTTCGGGATCTTTTAGAGTGTCTTGACCAATGCGAACCATATTGAACCAACTGTTTATGATCTATTCATAGAGAAATAAAGCAAGAAAGGAAGAAAGAAAGAACGGACATATGTTTGCTCATTCTCTTGGCTTTAGAGATGTGTGAATCAAGTCAGGGACACGGTTTGTTCCGATGATGTTCGGATCAATTGAGCAATCTTGATCAAAGAATAATTCAAGTTCGTGGACATAATAGCGATGAAGGAGAATTACGCGGAATCCCTTGGTGCGTAATCAACTTTCTACTCTTCGTACCCACACATTATAGACGTATTCTGATGAGAACAAACACAGAATCACAGAGGTGCAAGTCACTTTAGGTAGTTGAACTAGCCAACTAAAGTTAATTACAAAGGCCCTCTCTATTTGTGTGAGCAAGCACGATTAAAAGCCCACAGATCCCTTCGATTCAACCGAAAGTATGACGCCTTTTAAGGGACTTCTCTCTAGAGTACAGTCGAATAACTAACAGAAGGAATTGATAACCAACTGCCAAGATTCGGCAATCTTTTTCACCATGTTGAGGATTGCTGATCGGGTGAAATATTCACAAATTTCATTCCCCCTTTCAACTTGAAAGACTCAATTTTATCGTCTTTATAAATCTTGAACTTTTTTTGCCCGTTCATCTTGATTCGGCACATTCGGACCTTTTTTGCCAACTCACTTGCATTTTCTATTCCGGCATTTTGCATTGCGTATCAAAAACGTTTTTGCTCCTTGTAATGTTGTGTGCGTTAGCTTGTAGATAAATATGATAAATATCAGTGTTCAACGACCGATTAAGTTGACAAGAATTATGATGATGGGAACAGCCACCTTCCAGAGGCCTTTTTTGCAATTCCCATGGTATATAAAACATGTTTTTGACACATAATTAAATCAGCTCACTGCATGACATTGGTTTATTGTAGACCATATTGGAATAAATCTTGCAGTCATATGCTTTCGGGAAATTCCCCCAATGATACAATTCCCATTTTTAATTCACTGAATTGTTTTAGCATTGGTTGTTTTCTAGGTTTTCCACAAATTATGAAAGACTTGCCAGAGGCGAAAATGGAAATCTGTTGCATTTAGTGGAATGAAATTAAACTCACCCGGGAAAGTTAAATTGACAAAATTTCTAAAAAGATGAGGCACCAAAAGCTCAAAGTGGTTGGTTGCAATGCCAACTCATCTTATTTTTACTTTGACTGACGCACCGTCTGGAAAGTCCGTTTTATTGACCTCCTCAATCAGATGACTCCTTAATAGAGATCAATGCAGGGTGCGAGGGTGAAAACCACCCAATTGTTCCCATGCATAATTAGAGTGGGAAAATGGCCTCCGCAATCCTGTAGACAATTAGCCAGTCCATCGGCTGATTATCTTGGACACAGAAAGACGAGAAGCCTGTCGTTTCAATCAGCTGTTCGATTTCAAGGGGGAGAAAGTGAAGACAAAAAAGAGACCATTCCGGGCGAGAAGAAACTTTTTTATGGCTCTATATTTTGTTCGCTCGCGCCTTTTGTTGTTGTACTCATTAAGCCACATGGTCAATGGAATTGGACTTTGGCATGCGACGACAACAACATAACTCTTCTAATTTCACTTTGAACTTCCCGATATTCTATTGGAGATGGATGAGTTTACACTCTCTTTTTTGGGAGTTGGGTTATGCATCCGAATATTCTAGAGAGAAAACATAACTGTTTCTCCCGCGCATCCTGCTTGGAGGCAACTTTCGATTTCTTGGGAGAATGCAAGACTGGTTTAATGTCAAGTTCATTCTCAGAAAAGGGGTTCTTGAGGATGTTCTCATGCATCCATCTTACCTTCTTCCACTGGGTGAGAATGACACATAACCACAACTTTATTCGGACACCTAGTCAAGTCATATTTTTTCCAGGCTCACTCGTCTCAAACTGTCAAAAGGTAAGAAAACTTGCACCAAACACAAGATATGAGGATGCAGTCTGGTTGAGGCCTCGTTGTCCAATGGGTTAAGATCTAAAACACCATCTTTTGTGAGGGTTCTCGATTACTGGAGGTGTGCTTCTTTCTCAGGCTATGGATGAAGATTTGCCTCCGTTCTTTCACCCCTGTTAACTGATGTCTGATGTCCAACCAAGAGTAGCCGGGGGAAACGCGGTGACGTGCCGAGAATGGATGCACACTCGCGAGCAAAGCTAGGAAGCAAGTAAGCAAGCCTTGCCAGTGGACGATCTCCCGCGATCAGCTGATGTCAACCCTCTTTTCCATTCTGCTCCAATCTGGCACCTGATGACAGGCTAAATTCCGGACGATTGGCACTCATGCAACATGATTCCTGCATTCTGTTCAAAGGTGTTTGATGCATAAAATACCTTTGATTTTTAGAACTGACTTCATCGTGGGCTTGAATTCATACTAGTTGTTATGACAATTTTCAAAAATAACTTAGTTCTTGGCAAGACATATTTTTTATTGCGACTCTTGGTTATGTCAGGCATATAAAATAAGTTTAAAAATACATATATTTGTTTAAGCATGGACATGGTTTAATGACGTGTCAATGGTTAAAACGTATCAACAGATGAGTTAAAATGTGATATCACAGTTGAGTTAACAAAAGTGGTTTCAAAAAATATTTTGTTATGAATAGCGCCATCTATTATATTTTACTTAGTTTTTTCTTGCCAAATAGACTCAAAGCTCAACTTGGTCTCAATAAATTCAAAGTTTGCCAATCTTACTTTGAAGGCTAAATTTTGCGGTTTTCATGATCAAATATTTGAATGCTTTGATGCTTTCAACTTACAATTTTCAGCGCAAAACATCATGAAAATAGCATCTAGAGACTCTTAATTTTGAACCCAGCCAATTGAGGATAATTTTTGTCATGATTACAGTGAGATTTTTTGTCTGTTTAAAGTATCAAAAGTTTTTTTTTTATTTGGAAAGTTTTTAAAAGTAGTTTATGGAACTCCCATTGATGAGTGTAATTGAACAAATTTGCTAGGGGTTCTGGGGCCATAATGGCTTGGGATGGATGGGTCTGAGTCGAGACTAACCCTCCCAAAAACTTAATTGATTTTCTCAAACCCAATTCACATTCTTCGTTTTGATAATCAATCAAAACAAGAACTATCCCTCATATAACAAACTTGAACCGTTTATGCCCAATCTTAGTTTTGACCTATCCCTAGCCAGGTTGGCCCACAAATCCCCAGCTGAATTCGTCCAACCACAAACCACACTCGTCCATGGAAACCCCCCATGTCAATAGATTATCTATGGTCTCTAATGAGCTAAAATGGAATAATGGAGAACAAACTAGATGGCTTTGTTCATGATTATACTCTTAACTTGTATTACACCTGTATACTTTATACATTCGCATCTTGGAAAGGCCCAATGAACCAACTCTTGAAGAAATAAAATTAAAAGTGATAAAGACCTCTCTTTATCATTTTTTTCTTTATCGACCAAGATAATTCTCACAAAAAATTATGTTTCTTGACCACCACCAGAATTTCGTCCGGGCTTGTCAGATGTGTTAGTTCGTACACTGCAATCGAAAGAGAGAGAGAGAGAGATGATAAGAGCCACTGGGCCAGACAAATGAAACTAAGAGTAATTTTCGAAGCTGATGACTTATCCTTGTACCAAGCCAATGACTGACTCGCTTTTCTCTCTCTCTCTCTTTCTCGATCCCTCGTCTTCTTTGAGATGGTTTCCCGTTCAACGAAAGTAAAATCGAGAGCCTCGCACCACCACGACCACCACAACCATCTTGTCCGTTGGTTCGTTGTGGAAGCGGATCAGAAACTGAATGTACAGTAGTACGTAACATTGGCCATAAATGTGTTCATTCCAACACAAGAACACTTACAAAAAAAAAAGAACTGATACACTTCTATTGCAAGCATCAGGGGAAGCATCACCTTACCCTGACCATTGGCACGAGATGTTTCTTGATCTGACGTTAGACGATTCGCGAGCGAGAATTTCGAGATGTCCAGAAAGATGACCAATGATTGGAGTTACACAAAAGTCCTTTAAGCGAAACTATGCGATCGTTTCCAAAAGATTCTAGGTAGCTATTTGGAATATTTAGATCATTTTCTCAGCACAAAAAAAATTTAAGGGTATTTGGCGACTTGACTGCCAGTAAAGTAATGAAAATCAAATGTAACATTTACATGTATTCTTCCTCAACGTACAAAAAGGTCTGGGAGCTAAATTTCAGGTCGAAAAATAGGCTAGAAAATGTCAACAGTAGAAAAAAAAGAGAAAAAAATACTATTTATGCACCTGCAAAGGAAGGGAGTAATGGCCAAAATCCGGCGGAGGGAGTTTCATTTTATTGGCGACCCGAGGGCGTCAGCCCGAGGGGCGTCAATTAAAATGAATCGAGTGATGTCGGATCTTGACCATTCCTCCCTTCATTTGTGGGTGCATATGGTATTTTGTTGACCAACTTATCCTTTTTGGGACTTCCGTTACAATTTTTCAACCCTGAAAATCAGTTCAACCACGGATATTCGTACTATTTGGTGTCAACGACGACAACAACCATGAGTGACAAAGTTTGAATCCACTGGCAACAGATGCCACGGCAGTTGTGTGTATCTGGTCGCTTCGCGACTTATATCTGTGCTACCACGACTTCTTCAGTGGATCAGTCCCCGTCAATGAGACGGGGGCTTCAGACGTGCAAGTAATTGTGCGTCTGAGATGTATTTGTAAAGGCATGATGCATTCATAGGGCAATAAAGTGATTGGTATGGTAATAAAATGAGTTGTAGGGTAATAAAGTCAGTTGTAGGTGAATAATATTTTGGACCTGACCTCTTTGGGCTTGGAGGAAATCTCATAAAAGGAGAAGGCGGTCAGTAAAAATCCTTTTAAGTTTGCTTCAAGCCTTTGTAGTGTTATCACTAGGGCTGCCCAACTAATACAAATCAAAACGCCTAAAATGCTTTAAAAAATGCAACAACAATGCACAAGAAAATGCAAAAAGAGTGCAGAGTTGAGAAACATTTGGGCTAAATTTAAGATCGTTTGTTGAATAAATCAAAATTCAAGGCCATAAACACTCTTTAAAACATTCACAGCTCTTAGTTTTTCATTAAAAAATTGTTAAATAATTTATGGTTGTAAATTAAATTGTTGTTAGTGTAGTAGATATTTGTGTTTTGCGTCTAAAAGATCTGCCCTTGGAACAGATTTGTTCTCATATTTTCAGTCTTTAACTGAAAAACTATTGGCAAAACTTAAAATACAAATGTCAAAGAAAATCTTCAAAAATCGCCAAAAAACAGAAAAAGTGAATAAAATGCATTTTTATGAAATATGCCGCCCTAGTATCAAGAACGTGCAAGATATAAGAATGGGAAGGTTCAGTGATATATCCCTGAACATTCTGTGCTTTTAAACTTAATCATGGATTTATGACTTACTTTGAAATGATACGCCCCTTTGTGTATTTTTGAATTTTTCTTGCAATTTTTCTTGTAATCGACTTTGATCTTGATTCAGGAGCTACAGAGTTCAAGAAACAATGTTCTTTTTCTAAGTAGCTAAGAACCTTGGATACTCGTAATAACAGCAATAACAACTACTTGATAAACAAAGGAAGAATAATTGAACAAAAGTTTTAGCCAACATTTATCTTCAAACACATTAATCCTCGTACCTCTTAACAAATGGCAAAATGCGACTAAGTGCTAACCTTTTAAATTAGGAACAGAGCGCAAGGGATCCCAACCAAAACCGAAAGTTATGGCCGAAATAGGCTTAATCCAAACTGAAACCAACGGCAATAAGAGACATAAACAAAATCATATACCTAACTTTTCGCCTTATAGTTCCAACTCCAAATGGGATTGAGCAAGGAAAACCTGGAAACGGGAAGGCAAAAGAATGTTTCCCCATATTAATTGGTCTTCATAGGTTATTTTACTCCCAAAAACTCAGCCTTTATGATTGGGGTCGCTGTAATCCATAAAAGTCTCCACACTGAAGGGACAAGAATGTCATTAGGTTTTCCCCTAATATTTAGAGATAAGAGCTCTTTTAATTAAGTTAAGTGAACGTCATTGCAACGGATTCCAAAATTTGGCTCATTCATTCATAGCAAACCTTATCTCGTATTTGTACGATGACAAATAATGCATGATACACAAATGAAACATCTTAGCAACACATTGGCGTACAAAGTTTTAGTCATTTAATAGGCATTCAAAGAACCGAGCTATTTTTTGTGTAAAAAATCGATCAGAAATTAATTACAAAACACTTTGGAATGTTCTCCGTCGAACACCACATTTCTTCCGAATTTTTCTGTGCATAGTTTGCCATCCATAATTCAGCAAAAATGCCAACTGGTTTTTTTTTCGAGATCAACAGGGTTGACCATATGTTTTGAAGTCTTACTACATGAATTTGTTACAGTTTATGGCTTGTAGGGTTTGAGAAATTGGTGTTTGTTCTTTGAACTGATTCCCACCAACCAATATTATACAATTTATTGTTTAGTTTTATCAGCCGATTCTACAGATTAGATGACCCGTTGTTAAGTTTTAAGCGAGATCTAGATAGTTTCTTGTTAACTATTCCTGACCAACCTTACATTCAAGGTTGCCCTAGAGCGGCAAATTCTGACAAATTGACTGACCAAATATTTTATCGTGTTGACGCAGAATGACTTACAGGGAAAATATTCCCTTGTATCGGTTAAAAACCCGAGAACTAGGCTAGAAAAAAATAGTCTAGTGTGGTGCCTATAACCACAAAACCTGCCTCCATGATTTAATTGTAAATATCCAGTGAGATGACACTGTACTCTTGCAAGTCCATTGGCTCAAATCCGCTTGATGTCTCAATGAAGGCTTCTTCATCCGTTTCTTCGCAATGCTGAACCTCTTTCTGGGAATTCCAATTACGGGTTATTCACTCATCAACAAAAGCTGGATTCAGATTAATTGTGTTTACTGTCGTTGCTCTTATAAAGATCACATGAAACTGAGACAAACCAAGAGCCATGAGAACCATATCGATTCGGATTGTGGTGTCAGAGATGTTTCAGGAAAGATTAAGTAGATCAGGATCAGAGATGAACAAGGAGTTTTGGAGCCTCGTGTTTTCGATCATTTGTAAGATAGTCCTTCTACTGTCGACCATTTCAAGTGCTGTGATATTCCAAATGACGTTGGAAGAATTTGGAAGATAGCTGAATTTTCTCCTTTAATTGCTATATCAGGTGCTTGGCCAACTATGTATCTTCTCAAACATCCCAAGATTGTGTCTGTTTTGAAGCGATGGATCATTAAAATGACATGTTGATTTTTGTGTGAATAAACAGGAGATCCTTTGTTTTTTCATCACTTCTTGTAATTTGCCAACTTTCCACCGTATTGTTAAAATTCATTTTCAGATTCAAGGGTTCAAACAGAACTTTCGGATTTATTTTCTACAGAGCTTGTTTCATGCGGTGTTTCAAATTGATAAAGTGGTGCCTCTACCAGAAAAAAGCTTTCGGCCACTTTTGGTTTGAACCTTTTTAAACATGCCTGGAGTTGAAATTCTGGGAAGATTTGAAAATTTGATGATTTTGAAATAAGCCGGAAATTTTAACTCAGTGGGAGGAAGGGAAAATTCATAAAACAAGCTGAAATTCTTGGGTTTATGTGGTTTATGCTTTTCTGGGCCTTTGAACCAAAGAAGAAAAATGTCTTGTTGATGAGAGCAAGAAATGAAGTAGCTTCATATCATTTGACGTATATCTAAAAGGTTATTGCCTAGAGGTGGCAAGCAAAAGAAAAAGGGATCAAAGCAAGAGGAAACACGCTCCAAAACATGCCAGAATTCTTCATTTTATGATTCATTTTGCTTAAAAGTCTCAGCAATAGATTTTAGACAACAAAATGTGCCAATAATGTTGTTTGGAGACTGCAAAAGGACATGAAATGGTGTTTGGTTGAAATCCCTGGAAGTTGACGTAAAAAGTTTGAAGATGCAAATATATACTGTTAGTTACGATTAGAGCGGGCGAAAATATTAAATTAAATTTTTAAACATAAAAATATCTAATTTAAATGTGCTGTTTCCATAAGGTTTTAAATATTTAAGGTGCTTCTTCCAAAATTGAATGAAGATTCCTGTTTTTCATTGAATTATTTCAAGAATTTTCATGATATCACATAATCTTTTGCAATTTGGACAAAAAATGTGATCTTTCAAAAATATATTTTGTCAAAATCTCCCAATTTTTGGAGCTTTTCAAGACTTTTTTTGAGGGGAATATTCAAACTAGAATGAAATAATCTGCTAGGGAAATGAAAAAATGGTCAGGTTTGCCTCGAAAATTACATCAACGGATTTGAATTTGAAATACGTGTAGAAAAAATCAATATCTGAGTGGAATATTTTACCATAATTTGGCCAATAAAATATTAATGAAATGTCAGATATCAATGAAGACTCAAGAATAACCAATATTCATAACTCGGTATGAATCTTTAAAACCAAAGATTTGTCTTCCTACCAATCGCCAATTACCTATTACAAATTTTTCATCAAAAGTTTGGATTTTTCAATTTTTTTGTAAATAACATTTTATTTGGCCTGAATACTTGTGAATTTAAATATTTTTTGTTCTACATCTGCTTAAATATTTTGATGTTATTTTCTTGAATATTATTTAAGTACTGGCCTTTAAAATTACATAATTTTGGTCACGACCTATGTCCTTACTCGTTGGCTTATGAACTCAACCCTTTGCTGTGACGGAAAATTTCTGTCACAACCAATGTTGTCAATAGCCCAGTTTATACGGTATGCCCTGTGACAACAGGGCAGAGCCCTGTGACAACTTAGTAAAAAATTTGACGATTTCAATCGGACGGTTGATGTGGAAGGATGTGGATGGCAGACAACCTTTACGGAAAACATGGTGTTCGTCTTCATGGTGCTGACTTGAAGGCCGTTCTTTTGGTAATAACCAGGGCCACCAGATAGATGTAAATTACAAAAAAAAAAGTATATTGTAATACTTAAACTAAAAATACATACATACATACATACATACATACATACATACATACATACATACAATTACCAAAATCTGCGATTTTTGTCCAAAATTACATAAAGGAGGAAAAAAATAAATAAATGTGCAAGAATTGCCTGTTTTGAAGAATATGATATGGAAAATTGTTTGATTTCACGTCAAAGTCAAGATAAAGAAGCAAAAAGATAGTGTTTTAATTTTTTAACAAGAATATTTAGTTCATTCTCAGGCCCGCTGGGTTGTTATAAATGGTATTTTTCATTGTAGTCACAAACAATGTGCAATTTTTGTCGAAAAATACAAAAACTGGGAAAATTTCGAAAGAATGTAGAAAAATGCGTCTTCCATTGAGAGTGATTAACAAAAAGGATGTCAAAAATCAAAATAAGAATAGAAGCTTTTATATTTGCAACAATTGTGACAAAACATGGTCATTTTAGCATCTTTTCCTACCTATAAAATAAAATTTAGATGATGCAAGTACATAAAAGGGCAGTTTTTAGGCGATATAGTGAGAATTTTTTTTTAATAATACCAAAAAATCCAATTTTGTTACATCATTTCTCAAAATAATACCTTTCGGCAAAATATTTTGCATAAATTTGGTGGCCCTGATTGTACCACACTCTTTTTATGTTAATAAATGAGAAAAAGTTGTTAAAACCAAACTTACCAAACAAGCAAAAATCTACCAAAAAATCGGATTTCATTTCATTATTTCCAAAAAAAAATACATTTTTTGGCAATTTTTTTACCAAAATTTGGTGGCCCTGGTAATAACGTGAAGAGCACTGATGGCTTTTAGCAATACCATAACTAAGGCCCTGCCCTGATCCCATTTTCAGATCGAGAGTGCACAATTTCTTAAGCTGATGACGATTTATTCAGAGTTGCTGTTTGCAACATTTGCAAAGTTGCCTGACGTATGAACGTATTAACGTAGATTTTCGTCTTATAACCAAATACATTACTGTTTCATTTCATTTTTGAAAAAAAATGGGGAAACAAGAATTTCTTGAGCTGTTAAAAAAAACATGGGCTACTGATTTGATGACCTGGCATTAAAGAAGGAAATGTAAATGGCAACTACTTTTGCGTACGACGCATTCTGCAATCCTGTTACAACTTAATTCGTCACGTGTTATATGAACTCGATTGTCGATCTCAAAGGTCCCAAAAGTGGTCATATGAACTCTACCGTCACGTTACAGAATTTGACGAAGGTTGTGACAGAAAAATCTCATGACGAGGCATATAAACTGGGCTATAGAGAGGTTAACTCAACAGCTGACCTCCCTTGGTGTTTGGCGCGAGCAGCCTGAGGAGGTACATCGAGTGAACTCATTTCTAAGAACGGAGAGTTTTTGCTTCAAATCCTCGGTAATTAAGGTGATAGAGGTAAAAAAAGCAAGAAAACACCCCATTGAAAACATCTGAAGGCTTCGTGTCAAGTGCCAGAACAATCAAGCGACGCAGGAAGTAGCGGAAATCGGATTCCACACATTATTGAACGAGTGGTTTCACCAAACTATGAGTAACCAAAGGAGCTAGCTAAGAGTTCTAAAAGATCCAAGTGAATGAATATCAGAGCTGGACAAGAAAATAGAATTGATAAACCAACCTGAACATTGAAGGAAGAATCTGTTTACCTGTTTTGTCGGTGGAACCAAGGGTAACGTCAAAACAAGTCCAGTTTAAGAAGTGTCAATGGACCATCCACCTTCCCGATTAACCATCTTTTGCCCTTCAAAGTCTGATGAAGATTCTCAAAGTTCTTTTGGTCTTTTAAAAGCCTTAAGTGATACTGAGAAGCTCCCAAGAAGCCCCAGCCATTGACATCAATGATGATGTTCGAAAACTCCAAGCAGTTCCAAAGAAGACATTGGGACACAAATGACGAAGAAATGCAAAAATGATTTATGCTTCCAAATGATGATCTGTTCTCAAAACCTTCATTGATATGCTTTAACCTTTAAGTATGAAACCGAATGAGTTAGTGAGTACAGAAAAGAACCTCCAGCCTTTGGATCTAATTGAGTTGGCATGTTTAACATTTCATGTACCTTAAGGTGAAATTATAAAAATGTGATCCTTTTTTTTTGAATAATCATTTACGTAATAAATAAATGGGAAAATAAATCCTTGATGGGCAAATTTTCATGTTTTACAATTGAATTCTAGAAATTGATTTATTCCCCTTGTTTTGGCATTAATCTTGTTCTAAACTCGTACTAAAGCATGAATACGGTCGAGATTTGCCTACATCACTGAACTGGAAGCTTTTCCAATTTATTGCTCATTTCCACAGGAATTACTTAGTTTACCCTTGATTTCATCTACCTCTAAAACATTGACATATTTGATTATTGAGGATTAAACCTAAACACTACTCATATTTGACACCCATGCCAGAGCTACCTGGTACTGAAATAACCCTCTTTCATTTTTTTCATTTTTCTGTCAGGTCTATGTTACAGTTTATCCTCCTAATAATCTACTAAATTCAGTATTTTTCAATGTTGAAATAAAATCGGCGATATTTTTTTTTTTGAGCTGAGGCAGTCCATTTTTGACCCAAAGAAGCGGAAAGTATATCTGGGCATATAAACACCCAAATTATCAAACAATATAAGTCTTTGAAAATTTAATTAAGATGGAAAAAATGCCATTTTTGTATGTTGTAACACAAAAAGTCAAAGATATAGAATTACATATAACCCACTTTAAAAACGGATTTTTGAAAAACTTGCTTTTGAATGAGAAAAAGGCTACACAGGTCATCATATTTAGTGGAATTCTGCGGTTTTAAAAATCGCCTTTTGGTCCTGGTATTAATGAATAATGAGAAAATGTGTGAAGACTTGTCCTCTGAGATGGACAAAGTTGGGTAGAATTTCGGATTTCCTCTTCTTTTTGGACCTCCTCAAAAACACCAAACTGATTCTTTGGAGTTAGCTCTTTACCTTTCTTTTTTATTTCGTGACAAAAGGATGCTTATAAGTAGGTTAAAAGCCCCCTCAACTGTCAATTTCCTGCTTTTTCCGCTTTGAACAATGAAGATTGTACAGCCTAGGGCAAACAGCGCAGAACCGTGAAAGGTTGTGAGAGGATCGTCAAACACTTTCCGTTCTAGAGCTCGACGTCATCTCGTCTATTATGTCCACAAATACTCACCTAGATAGACAACAGTGTTGTTCTTCCTTTAATTTTTCTATGATTTTTAGACATTTGCCACGCCATGCCTCACACCCCTGCCACTCAAGGTACAAATTTTGGATTAAAAGACTCTAATGGCCCCCGAGGTAAGTGTGTAGAGCGGATCTTTCCATGCTTAAAATATCACTATTATCTGCACCATTTGAATACCTTGACTGCGCTCTTCAGCCATCTGGTCACAGTGAAGTAAACCTATCAACTGTGTTCCTAATGACATACCAAAAATTATACAAATAGCTTAATAGCTTGAGAACAATAACCTTCATGCAACCAATCATAAAAACATATTTCTGAATTTGATCATCAGGGCAGGAAATTTGATGCAAAAACTTTTATTGGCTTTTTCTACACTGGCCTTTTGGCCTTTTCTACACTGATCTGCATTTTGAGCGCTTATTTGCATGGAGTTGACGTTTAAGCGCTTTTTTGCGCTTTGGAGACTTTTAGGGAAAATGAATTGAAAAAAATGATTTTCAAGAGTGATTTAGAACAGGGGTGTGCAAACTTATTTAGCAAGGGGCCAAATTGGCCGGACCGTTGGCGCTCGCGGGCCACACCATCCAAAACGGCAAATAATTTCTAGTACAAAATTCTACTATCTACCTACTGCAACTGCTGGCCACAGTCTATTGAAAATGACAGATCCTCTCGCGGGCCACCCGAAATCAGCGAGCGGGCACATTTGGCCCGTGAGCCAGGGTTTGCACACCCCTGGTTTAGAAGATCAAATATAATTTTCAGAAAAAAATAGGGAAAATAGGAAAATCTAGAAAATCCCTGAAAATCCCGATTCACCCCGCCCTCGGGATCCCAGGGACGGGATCAAACCAACCCTGCGCACAAGGGCGAAGCATGCCCTACTTGCCATGTCAGCCGGACAATCTTAGTGATCTAGCATCCAAAAGATTTCATCGAATTAGGTCTACAAAATATTTTGAAAGTGATCTTGGATTGAGTCATCCTTATTCAAATTCATTAAAACTGAGTACACATTTGCACTAACGTAAGCACTACACAAATACTCCGATTAATTTGAACCCATCCACTTAAAAGTAGGGTGGCCAGAAATATTTAGTTAAACGTCTTTCAGATTTCAAGATTACTTAATATTAGAATATTTTCGGTACTCAAAGTTTTTGTACATTACATACCGCAATTTCTGCAAATTCCCATGATTTTTTGAGATGTATAAAATGTTTTGAATGTTATTAGGGTTTTATTAAAAACACAAAATTTTGGAAAAAAAACGTTATAAAGAATTTTGTTATGTTGGCTCCGAATCCAGAAATGATACTTTCTTGTTATGAAATACCAATTTAATTATTGGGAGCCAGTATCATACAAACATTCATTCAACCTTCCAGACCTTTGATTTGAAAGTTTTTGAACAAAACTGTTAATTCCAATAACGTAACGCAAAAAAAGCAAAATTGCCCATCTTTTGGCACCTTTTTTGGTCCATCTACAATCACTTTTTATCATTTTATTGGTGGACTACCAAACCAGATGCTAAATAGTGCAACATTAATTCATAAATTGTAGCGGAAATAACAAATCTGCAACCAACAACAACAACAACAAATACACAAGAAAAAATGAAAATTCTTAGACTCAAAAATGAAAGGAAGAATTTTTCAAGCCATATTGAACTGAAAAAAATATTTCAAATCAAATGCTAAACATTTTGGCCGCTCTAAGATGTACGACAATTTCAGGAAAGGAGATGAGTATAAAAGGTCGTCAAAGATTTCTTTCATTGTTCCATTCATCAAATTCATCGACAATAAGAACTGTTTAAACGAGACCCATCCTAATTTTACCCCTTTAAAATGTACCGCTTGGCCCTCATCTTCGCTGTTTTGGTGGTCTTGACACAAGCCAAGTCACATTTCCATCGGGTTCCTGAAAAGTTGGCGTAAGTAAAAAAGAAATCTCGTCCATCGTTTGTATCCAGGTAATTTTATCGAACTTAGGTTTGAAATAGAAGTGTTTTGGCCCTGAAAAACGCGAAAAAGGTTTTTCCTCTTAAATTTGCCCGAAAATGTGAAAATAAGATAAAAAGAAGTTGAAAAGTCCAAAAGAGGTTTTTTCTTGCCAAAGTAAACTGAATCAATTTTACACCTGTCATGTACAACAAAAGCCCTTAGGGCCTAACAATTTCCAATTTCCAAGTTTCTTAATAGCCGAAAACGGGTTTTTGACTCTACCATAGACCACTGAATCCCTGGACGCCGACAATCAGATTCTCTTTCATCAGTAGGGAAGAAACAGATTGTGGCGGGAGAACGCAACCATACAATAAAATTGTTTTCGTGAGTCTGCTTGCGAAGAGGAGTCAATGAATGACTTTTACCCTCTTAGATACATGATATTGACTGATAAAGACAACAAAAAATCCTTCATCAATCCAACAAATTTAGTTTTCAACTTATGCTTTGGGAACCTGTTGACAGATCTAGAAAAAAAACAAAGATTTTTACAATCTATGTCCAAACATTAATAATGAACATTGTTTTGGATTTCATCAAACTAAAATGCCTGAACATCTGCTTGAGATTTATGAGTAAGATTTTATGTCTATGCAAAACTTTAGCCTCTTTTGATAGCTTTCACTTCAATTTTTGAATTATTAGTAATTTGTTTTAGGGATTTAATTGTTTTATTTGACCTAAAAATAATAATCACTTTATTGAAAGTTGTTCATTTTGACACTAAGACGTTGAAAAACCTATTTAAAATCTTGGCATAAAATCTTGGCTTGAGAGCTATGCTATCCATTGTGCTTGGGATAGACTTCCCTGCTAAAGTAAATGGTCAAACGAGGAGCGGTCTCCAGCTTACAGTGGTGGAGTTTGATTCTTGACCTCATTCAACATTTCCCATTTGTGTAAGTTTGACCAAAAAATTGAGTCAATTGATGTCTTAGTTTTCTCCTTCAAACCTCACAAGATGTTGGTACAGGGTTAGACAGAATTGGTGAAACAAGAATATGGTGAAATAACTCTACCAACAACGTCAATGGGGGAGCATTGTTCAAAGAAGTTTTTCCGATTACAACATACAATAACATAATTTAATATTATTTGTCATATCCCTTTTGGACCAAACCACCGCTCTGAACGCCATTATACCAACGTTACAACTTGCACGTACCTATTCCTGCTTTTGGCTATCATGTCCCATGCTGCTTCAGCTACAATCAAAAGTGATCCTGGTTCCCCTTGTTGGACTTTTTTACGATCCAACCAAAAGTTATGAGGACACATTTTAGTTTTTGGTCATTTTGTTCTTGGGAGTCCTCACCCTCTTTTTGCCACCTGGTCCAGGGCTCCGTGACAAATTTCCTGTGTCCTGTTATGTTTTTTAACTTATGGTTTGAAATTGTGGCTCACTCTGAGGGTCTTACTCATGATTTCAAATCTAATGTTTTATTAATTTTGCCTAACCTTGTAGATTCAAGTGGAGGCAAAGGTCAAGAGAAAAATATTAAAAATGGAAATTGCATGCATCCTTGTGCAAACAAAAAACCCTTACTTGTGCTAGGTTGGCCAGGTCCGGTAATTTTCAATTTTATCGTACTTTTTAATCAAAACATATGCTCCTTAATGCCATCTTTTGACAGCCGTAAGAACTTGCAAGAGTAAACAATTGGTTCTAGGTCCATTGGACACACTTTCATGTTGGTTCTATCCAGTTTTTGAAGTAAGGCTTGATAGAGAAAATCATTAGTAATATTTCTGGCCTTGTCTTGAATGCCTTCAGTGGATCATTTCCTGAATTTTCCTTGCAAAGAGAAGAGGGCAGCAAATTCAAAACAACGCTGAGAATTATCATATTTTGTTGCTTAGACAGAAAAGAGGACAACGTTTCTCGTTGACCTACCCTGCATAGAACATCAATGTTCTTATAAAATTTTGGGCTTATTTTTGCACCCCTTTCCAGCTACGGGATTTTGAAAAAATATTTCGTATCCATACATATCTATGGCCAAATCACCATCCACAATTGTTGTTCTACTTGCAATGCATATCAAGCGAGTGTTTATGGTCACCACATGATTTTTTAGGACACATATTTTGTGTACATGTATGGTTAATTGTGTCAATTGCCTCCTACCCTTCGTACGTCTTTTTGATACTCTCACGCTTAAACAGTGACTTTATAGGAATGTTACCTTTAATTTAGAAAATGCTTAATCAAATCTCTTTTTAAACCAAGTCCAAACGGGCTTAAAATACACCTAAACTCAATCTTTCTCTTTAGACGTTTGCCTAAGTCCCAAACTATTCGTGATGAAAAGATTGTAGGAGGTGATGAGGTTATGCCCAATTCCATTCCATATCAGGTAATCATGGACCTTGCCTAGTTTCCTTCTTTCACAAAAGGCAGATTTATTTGAAAAAAGGCTTGCTTTATTTTAATCAGGTGTCCTTGCAAATTTGGGACCTTTTCGTGTATTATCCATGTGGAGGATCTATTATTGACCCCACCCATGTTCTGACATCTGCACATTGTTGCCTTTTTACGGACATAGAAAGACTCGTTGTGGTGGCCGGGGAACATGATCTGTCAAACGACTCTGGCTATGAGCAGGTTCGAAAAAATGCCTCAGTTTTCCCTATCGTCCTTTCATAAAATCTTGATGTACAGTATGTTCAAGTGACGTCTTATGATGTACATCCCAATTATGACGAACAGGCTAGTCACTCCAATGATGTATGCATCATGACTTTAACTGAGCCTTTTATTTTTGACAGGTAAGTACATCCTCTCACCTATGCCTTCCTAGATTTAGTTATCAACCCTAATATTCCATTTCTAGTAAGGTGTCAGCTGCAACATTGCCTAGCCAAGACCAAGAATTCACTGGAAACGCTGTTGCGTCTGGATGGGGCACCCTTAGCTTTGATGGTGAAAGGTCGGACACTTTGCAGTCTGTGACAATTCCCATTGTACCCTTTGAAGGTAAGGTTGAGTGATATTGATACAGTTTAAGCGAAACGTCCTTTTTCAGAAACCATCAACAAATTTGCATTCAGACTTCTGATACACAATTGAGGTTTGACTGACATCTTTGGGTGCACGTAACACTATCCTCAATACTTTTTTACCAGTTTTTTGAGTTGCCTGAGCGTTTCCATAGGTCAAGCCTTTGGAAGACTTTTGGTTGGTAGCAAGTAGTGACATGTTTCGAACCAGGAGTGCTGCCAGTTTTGACTCGGAAGTTTATTGCGGTTAAAAAGGGCAGGGTGTTTGGAACTTTTTGAAAAGGCCCAAACAAGGACAAATTTGGCAACGCTAGAACTAGTTCGATTTCGAGTTCCATCGATAGTTCTAAAAATGGATTTCGTGTTGGCAGTGCTGCCATTTTTTATGGTAGATAAGGTCTATTGCCTGTTGAAAAGTTTAGTTGTGGTCAGATTTTTGACCCTAAAAACCAAAATGGCAAAACTCTGCCTAACATCCAACACAAATACATCAGTAGTAGCAAGTACTGATGGGATTTCCCAAGCTATCAAGCACTTCAATTTTTCAAGGTGGGCTTGTTTCCATTTTAGCTGCCTCAAGCTAAACCAAGCATTCAAGCCACAGGGCTCAGAGGACCTAGGGTTAATATCAGGGTTGCCAAGCTATTTCATGTCCTTTTTGCCTGATCTAAAAATAGAAGCAGAAACTCCTATGCTGTTGCAGAATTTGCCATTCTTTTGCATAGATTTTTCAAGATATTTGCCTTCTTAGGGGCTATATGAAGCATGCTTCGTCAAACCTTAGTGCACACTATTTTACTCCTTTCCGGTGGCCAACAAATTAAATTTTAATTGGCAAACCTGACATGGGGTGAGGGTGCTTGAAACTGCTTGCAAGCTTTCAAGCGCAGCTGAAAACTGTTGCTTGGCCCAAACTCCTCTTCAAGTTGCAGCTTGTTTCCCATCAGTAGTAGCAAGCATGATTTCGCTCATCCGCCCAAAACAGTGCTTCCATACGTTGTTCCAAAAACATGTCTAGTTCACGCAGAAAATAGGTTGTTGGTGGGAGCTTGACCCCAAATGAATAAGCCAAGAGGAGGCAAACTCTTTCATTTTTTTTATTAATTTGTTGAGACACTCTATGGAAACGGAAACTATTCGGTTTAGTACACACTCATATCAAAGATGTCAGGAGTACATTTCAAAGGGTTCCTGAAGCTTTCGTTGGCTTAGCCATGAGTCAGCTGTCGTAAGGCCAAGTTCCATGGTTCCACCATAATCCGGATTTTTTGAACAATTTTTAAGCTATTAGTTTTTTCTCCTTTTTATCATTTTAAAAGTGAAAGTCTTTTTTAATACATAGTATTTCGAATGTGGCAAAAATATCCCTTAACCTTAAGTATTATTTCAATTAATTTTCTGAGTATTTAAGCACTTCTCAATTATTTATTAACTGAATAACCAAAAAACCTTTAGTTTGTGCCATTTTAATCCACCAAAGCTGATCTCCATGATATCAATCAATACAAAATGGACCTAAAAAGGGGAAGATTACATCAAAAACAAGTTTTAGTCTTCTAAATCCACTCAAGCAAATCTTTCTATTCGAGTTCAGATTGTGCTGCAGCATATCCCGATGAAATTGTGGACGACACCATGATCTGCGCTGGTGAGGAAGGCCAAGACTCTTGTAAAGAGGACGGTGGTGGACCTTTGACTTGCGATGGAATCCAATGTGGTGTGGTGTCTTGGGGATATGGATGTGGTGATGCTGAATATCCTGGAGTGTATGCCCGTACTGCCAAGTTTGTTGATTGGGTAGCCGGGGTTGTTACCGGGGACAACTGAACTAGGCGACACATGTCACATGGGTCAAAACTGAAATATGCTCATGGTCGAGGCAAAATGTTTCATGTGTTTGGCTGATAAAAGAGAGATATCGATTTTACCATGTGAGCTGTGGATTCACAGTTCAAAATATTGTCTTTTTGGATTTAGGATTGAACACTTAGATTTGCAATATTTTCAAGTTTAATTGGAAAAAATACACTGGACTATTCACAACCTAGATAAATGAGAAGGTAAATTTTGCTACTAGGCAAGCTAAACTCTTCAGTCATGAACATTTTTAGAAAAACTTTGATTGCTTATGGTTAAAAAATGTATAGTAAAATAAATAAATGAATCTTTAGACAAAGGAACCAAAGAATCATTACTTAAAGTGATGCTGTTCGGCAATTCAAGCTAGAATGGAAAGGTGATCACTGGGGTGCACTTTTCATGCAAATGCACTTTTACACGTTTGGCCGGTTTTTTGCTTTAATTGCACTTTTTGCCGTTTTTTCACGTTTTTGCACTTTCCGTGATTTTTTGCTGATATCTTTTGTATTTTGGCCAGAAATTTCAAAAAAATGAACATTTTTTCCAAGTTCTGTGTCAAAAAACTTTCCGTCAAAAAACCCCAGCATGGCTAAATAATTACTATATTGTTGATTGTTCCACACATTGGAATTGGCTTCACTTGTTGGGGTAAATAGTTTACCTTATGGGCTGGTAATTTAAATCATGTTGATGAACACTAAGTTTTAGATTTTTCACTGAAAATTCAACTTATTTGACATGAATAACAATTCTGATCAACAAAACCAATCATGGGATAGAAAGAAACGTTTAATAAACATAGAAAATAATAGTAATCAACCTACCCACTTAAATCAAAACAAAAAGACCAAAGTGCTTAAAAAAACTTGACCAAGTATGATTCTTGTGTTTACAAAAAAACTCTTTTGGCTTGAAAATTAAAAATGAAGCCAAACAGTCAAAAGGTTAGACAGACATTGCATGTATATGCATATTTATTTTTTACAAAATAAATTTTTAAGGAAGCCAAAGTGGCCACGCGTACTAATGCGTTCCTATAAGAGCTGAGTGTAAGTGCTTCCCCAGATGGCGTAGGTTTGAATCCTGTTGGGGGTCGGATTGGAGCTGTCGGGAGAGATCCTTCAATTTACAGGGAATCACATTCTTGTAGCGGTAGTAAAAAATCCGCAATAAAATAAAATTAAATGAACTAAGTAAAGCCACATTAACAATCCTTGAGTGTACTCTCAGATGATCAGTTGTCTTTTTTGAAAAAAAGCAACACCTCTTTTGAGAGTGTACTAAAAGACCACCAATTTGTTGACCTAATTTTGGTATTCTGTAAAATCTGACTTATGTATGTTGACATATGACCCAATATTGGGAGAAATGCAATTCTGATCTTTTTTGACTTAAATACCATTTTTGGAACAACAAAGGGGCTTAGCAATTTTCGTGTTTTCCCAAATGAACCAGATCAATCGACCAATTTCTTTGTATTTTACAAAAATAATGTTTGCACTTTTTTGCACTTTTATTTGCACTTTAACCTGCACTTTCTGGTCTTTTAATTTGCACGAAAAGTGCACCCCTAGTGATCACTTCCCAGCTTGTGCTAAAAGTAAGACAATTACTGGACAGACTCGCAAAGAAAATAGAGTAACAATCCAATGGATCAAAGCCCATTACGAGTTGAAAGGTAACGAAATAGCAGACAACCTAGCAAAGACAGGTGCAGAACAAATTTGCTTTGGTCCTGAACCATCTCTCCCAGTTTCCCGGAATATCTACAAAGACAAAATTAAGAATGGGTAAAATATAATACCAATGCCCTAGGAACAATCCCAAGGCCAGAACTACACAAAATCATACAATTCATAACATGTTATTGCAATTTAAGGAGACACAGACATCCAAGACAACGAGAACGATCCAAGCTGCCGATTATGCAACGAGGAAGACGTCTTCTTCATTTTTATCTGACCCCCCTAAATCTTCAAGGTTGCGTTATGTCTTTGATACAAAACTATTGGTTTAAGATAATTGAGATAGTTTTAAGTACTTAAAGACAAAATTGTTAGGTAAGGTTAGGTTAGGTTAAGAATGGTTAAGTTAGCTTTGAAATGTTAAACGTATAAAATTCAAGTTTAGAATCTCCCAACCTCACCGAGTTGGGGTTCAGATAATAAGTAAGACCCAATTAAGAGCTATCCCCGCTCCTTCCAGTCATTTTTTATTGTTGCCCCCGAAAGTCAAGCAGCTCCCATATGAAATGACTGGAGGGAGCGGGAAAATCCCTTAATTGGGACACCCTTTAACGGATGGCGGCCTCAATCTGCTAACAAGCTCTTTACAAACAAACAAACAAACAAACACAGTTAGATTAGGTTACGATACATGTGTACCCTTAACTAGAATCATGAAAGCTTAATTTTCTCCCAAATGATGGTAATATTTTGTTTATGATTTCACTGAACAAAAGCTAATTTGAGTACATCAGCATACGCAAGCAAACCTTCACAAAAAATTCAGTTGTGTATTTATTTCAGAATGATCAATTTAACCCACAGAGTTCCCAGAGAGGAGACGCTAGGGCAGACAGGCCTAACATTTTGTTTAACAATTTTCAGGCCCCAGCTGACCTTTGGCTGTGACGTTTTCCAAGCAGTTGTGCCCAAACAAGTTCGTTTGTAGGGTTGAAGTCATGGTCACTTGTTCCACCTTAAAATGCCCCAATTGTTCAGGGCCTGTCAAGAATAACCCCTCAGACCAGAGGCATGATTCTGCACGTTAACTTCACATAATTTAATTGCAACATTTCAAAACGAACCCAACTTTGGTATGAAGGAAAATTTGTTTGTTTGGGCACAACTTAGGAAATAATTTTCGGAAATATCAAGTTTTAACGTGCAACCTTTGCTCTTCAAAAGCTGTAACTCGTCCAACAAAAATTTCCGTTTATTTACCTTTTCTAACCCAATTCCAATCAAGTCTAACCAGATTCAACAAGAACTGAAATCATCAAACTTTCCCAAAGAGCCATTGGGTACAATATAATAGATCCTTTTCCTCACTCACAGACTGACTGGTTTCACGACCACATGAGAAAATTACTATATCTACTTAAGATCTTTGACGACCTCTCTAATAACAGTCGTTCTTCAAAAATGTAAATCACGCAACCCTCCATAATTCGGTGGTAAAAATCATATCAGAAAGGATACATGGATCAAGTCTGCCGGGTTACTGAAAACACAAAAATAATGAGTGAATGATTTTTTGCGACTCTCGGTCATGTTGAGGCGAATAAAATAAGTTATAAATATCCATGTGTTGTTATTTTATTTGGCAAATTAACTTGTCAAATGATAAAAGAAAAAATAGACGATTGAAAGTGCGATGTCAGAGGTGAATTGACTAGCATTACTTTTGTAAGTCAAATTGGAGAGTGACCATTAGTCTAGAGTTGTAAAAAATGTTTGAAAAATGCCAAAAATACTTTTGAAAAGTTTACAAATAAAAAAAGCTTTTGAACTCAAATAGTGTTAAAAAAATGTTTAAAAAGAGATTACGAGTTTGGCATTTTTAAAGCTGGAACTTTGAAATCGAAAGGTTGATCATTCAAGAAAATCTATAATTTTCTCGTATTTTAAAAGTTTTGTGGGAGAAACATGTGAAGTAAGGTAATGAAGTTTAGTCCACACCCAAAACAACATTGTTGTTAATTTCTTTTAGCAAACTAAATTGTGCAGGGTCAACCTTGTCGAAGAACCACTAAAATATCAATATCGAATGGAAGAAACTATAAATATATGCATTATAAATCATATTTTACTAAGACCCCCTGAGCCCCGGCGCCTACAATCAGAATGTCAGGCAATAAATCAAGTTTTGGCATGTTCAATCCACAGCATCAGGTTCAAGATGGGAAAATCGAGGTTTATCATCGTTACCCAAAACCACACAATTGAATTTGATACTCTTATAATCTTTAAAACATTCAAAGTATTCTTTTGTAAAATAGACTTTGTATGTAAATGAACTTTTGTAGATTTGCATTTTTTGGCGTTTTAATCAAAATTTCGTGCATTTTTCTTGCATTTTTCTCCTTTATTTGCATTTTTGACCTTCTTGTGGAAATTTGGCGTTTTTCCCAAATTCTGTAAGAAATGTAAAAACAAATCTATTCCAAGTGCAGATCTTTTAGACCCAAAACGGAAAGTATTTTTACACCAACAACAATTTTATTTACAAGAACCATTTTTATCTTGATAAATCTTTAATGAAAAACCAAGTTTTTATGGTCTTTATAGCCTTTAATTTTGTTTTATTCAACAAATAATATTTCATTTAGTCAAAATTTTCCAAAACTGTGCGCTCTTTTTGCATTTTCTTTTGCATTTTTTGCATTTTTATTGCATGTTTTGATGCATTTTTCGTCTTTATTTGCATTATTTGTGCAGCCCTAGCTATCACATACATGGCAAGATGACAAGTCAAATGTAGAAAAAACTGTACAATAGACGAATAAAATTGTGATTGTAGGTAAAAAGGTCACAAGCAAAACGGTCCCATGTAAATGAGTCACAGTAAAAACGTCACAAGGAAAACGGTCACAATAAAAAGGTCACACGGTCGTAGTATATAGAAATTGTCACCTATTTACCGCGTACCCCACAGGCCAGCAACTAGTAACTAAGCAAATTAAATAACATTTCAAGTGTGTCCTTAACCAATGTACATTGAGCTAGTGTACCAAACGACGTAATCCAAAGCACTAGGGTGAGTGACCAATGAAATTTGAGCTTGTTAAATTCGGACTTTGAGGTGGGTCCCAACAAAAGTCCGGGAAATCCATGCTTTTTTGCTTTCAAAATCAGAAATTTCATTAACTTTGATACAGTAAGCCTTCTAAAGTTTCTTTTGATGGTATGTTGATCTAAGAAAACGAGTGCAGAGAAGAAAACTTTTCTTTCGAAATTGTGGGCCAATCAACAAAAAGCAAATGATAATTCTGACCCATTGACAAATTCTAATTCTTGGTAGCACGAAACAACTGACAGTGCCAAGTTTAATTAAGGTATTGACATCCAAAGACTTCCTTCTGAGGCACTATACACTTTGAGTGCAGGTTTCTTGATTAAAGAAACAATAAAATTGTTTTAGAGCATACAGTATTTCAAAATTGATAGGTGTCAATTTTATAAATAATTTATAAACACATTTTCACAACTTTGCCCTTTTTGGCTTTTTTCAAAAAATATTTTAGGGGCCATTTTGTGGCCCCCAATTGAAGAACCGTTGCAATAGAGGTTATGAAGTAATGTGAAATGTAGCCCTTTTGTCCTTCTCTTATCTAAAGAAGATTATGATAAAGAAGTGTCGACTTGACGTTAACAACAGTAAATTGGGGGCAGCGAAAAGATGAAGCTTCAAAAAAATCTCCTGGTAGTATGAATTAAGCAATAGAGGAACAAGCATGAAGTGGCAGTTGCAGTATCTATTTCTAACTTGCCTGAACCCAGTTAACAACCCGGAAAAAACGTGTAGGTTTTTTTTAAACATTGAAGACCCAAGAATGACAAATGAGGTTATGAACGGTAGTGTTGTTACCCTTTTTACAAAGGGTTCTTTTTTCCGATCGGTGGAGTTCAGTAACATTAGTAACAGGGACTTTATTCGTCTTTTTTACCTTTGCTGTTATTTGAGTAACATTTACTTCTTCCGTGGATTTTCCGCCTTCTTGCGCAACTGGTTTGTTCTTTTTTTCGCTTAAGTTTTTCGTCCTAAAGAGTGATTGCTGGTAACTATTGAAATTTGATCACTTTCAATATACATTGGTTAAGGACACACTTGAAATGTTATTTAATTTGCTTAGTTACTAGCTGCTAGCCTGTGGGGCTTCCATTCAATTATTCTGGGTCCCTAAAAACGATCTATATTTTACGTTGAAATACCTTTTCTTAAATATGCCTGGTTGATGCCATGCTCAGCTTATTCTTTGGAAAATGATACACATAAAATACTGCATTATCAAAAAGAAACATTAAAACCAATTCCATTTCGCTCTATGGGAAACATTTTGAGATATTGAAATGATTCTTTGGAACCCATTGAACGAATAAGTACCTTTGAATTGTTGTTTGGATCAATGTTAAGGCCTATTTTTGCAATGGCACAAGCCTTGTTAATGCTTTTTTAATATTCAATCAGCCTGAAAATAACTTTTAAATGTTATTGGCAAGGAATCATTAAAGCGTTTCTATTAACCTATACTCTTGGCATAGAATGAAAAATAGAAATGACTTGGACTTGTCAAAAAGGGCTGAGCAACTCAGCACATCCAATGGCCCTGTTCAAGGATGACTCAACGAAGGATATATTACAGAATACCACTTAAGGCCGAGTTACTACAATGAAAATTCAACGGAACATTTACAGGTTTGAAATAACCTCTCATTTTAGTACAATGTCAGGCCTTAAGCTGTATTTCTGTAATTCGTCCTGAGAAATTAAGATGTCCTTGCCCTGTTTTACTGCTAACGTTATGTTTTGAAGCGCTCACTTAACAACCTTTGTGCATATCCCATTAAGATAAACCTTGACATAGAAGAAAAAAAGGCCTACGTGGAACATTAGTGACGTGAATTTCAAGCATGTTAATTTCAGGCTATTTCGAGATATCTTTCATGTCCTTGAAGAAAGTCCTTGAAGAAAAAACAATCGTACTTGAAGAATGAAATTTCAAACCGATTTGTTACCTTTGATCAAGTTAAGTTCTTTCGTATCGAACAAAACTATTTCAGAATGTCATTTGCCAGAGAGAAGTATTTTTGCACAAATTTCCTTTGGGTTCATTGTTTTGTCAATCCTCAGTTTTTTACCCTTTCGTCTATGCTTTTTTGACACCTCAGTCAATTTCTCCATTGCATTCACGTCAACAAGTTCGGTGTAGCAAAGCAAATTGGATTGATTGTTTTTCTTTCCTATAAATCATACCCCAGAGCAAACAGAAACGCTCATTTTTGTGAACTGAATACGTACTTCTTATCACCTCAGAGGTCAAACCTTGACGTAGGAGCAAATAGTCCAATGATATATTTGTGCCCTTTAATCATGAAGTACGTATAATAAGTTACCACTGAATCGAATAGTGCTTTCTGCCGAAATTTCGGTTTCGGTTATGCCTACTGAAACCGAAAGCAGACATGCACTTTCAAGAACGGAGTTTGACAACAAAATCGAAGATTTTTTTTTTTGGTTCAAAAACTTCTGAAACTTAAGTTTTCCAACTCATTAAATTTGTGATTTGCTAAACTTGAGCAATTTGACTTTTAAGTTTATTTATTTGTTTATTGAAAATTCATTCACGCATCAACTTGATGAAAAGAGTTTTGGGTAAAAGAATAGCGTGCATTGGATAAAACGTTACATTATTAGTGTTATTTAACTCATGTAAGTGAATTTTGTAAACATATAATTTTGTAGTCAGCTACTTTCGGTTTCGGTATCGGTTAAGTCCTCTTTCGGCCAAAACTGTCGGTTTCGGTTATGAGCCCATTCAGTCACATCTCTACTTTTGACCATTGAAAGTTAAAATGTCCGACTGACAGTTCTTTGGATTAAAGCCTCTATCTGCGTACAACGGTTGGGAAGGGTAGAGCTCTATATTAGAAAGAGTACAATCATATCCAACGCCATCCAGTTGATTTGGCTCGCAACTGCTCGCCGTTCCCAAAAGGACGCACAAGTACCCTCTAAGCTGAACAAATTTTCCGAATTATGAGACCAAGATAGCTCTATCACTATTCTTTCTGACACATTTTTTATGGTAGGAGCCCTGATTGCGAACGTTTTCTCTGTAAAAAGCATTGCTCATGAGGGATGACATATTCATTTTTCTCTCGGTCTTTTAGGTTTTAAACCTAATCTTACAGGTAATGCAGGCGTGACTCATTTGAAACACACTAATAGTTCATTTTGGACCCCTTAATTAAGGTTCTAGGCCCTTTAGTTTCTCAAAAGTTGCTATCTTGGTCTCATAATTTGGAAAACTTCTTCACCTTAGAGGGTTCCTGTGCATCCTTTTGGGAACGGCGAGCAGTTGCGAGCAGAATGAACTAGATGGCATTGGAAACGACTGTACTCTTTCTAATATACAGCTCTAGGGAAGGGTAAATTATCCAATGGAAATTAGCCAACGATTCAGTGAGGTCACTAATCTAAACAAAGTCAGGGATTGGTTCAGAATTGAGCCCGCTCAACCAATGACAACAAGGCAGCAATTTTGCGGACATTAGATCACTTTTGACGCTTCAACAACACTTAGCAGCGATGACGTTAAGGACCCCATAAACCATTTAGGCCAATTGAAATCAGATGAATCATAGAATAGTCCAAAGGAGATTGGTGTTAAAAGGAAATTTTGTAAGCTTTTCATTAAAAAAAGTTCCAATTATCTGGGATTTATTCATCAACAGTATGGCATAGGGCAAGGATTGCATAGGGTAGGTCACATTGAGCCTTGATTCTGTCCATGGCATATCATTTTGTTCACTACCATCGGGTCATTCTGATATAGAGGTGAAGAATCTTTCTAAAAATTGAAGTTTCTGATACTGTGGCATTTTTTCTCGAAATGTTTTGGAACGGTGTCGGTGTTTGGTGCTGTCACCCATTCTTACATGTTTTCACTTAAGCTTGCGTGTAGAATCTAGTTGTTTCTTGGCTTTGGTCTGGATTCCCATGGTTGATCGATTGGTGGGTTTGTTGATTGGTTGCCTCTACCATCCTTCAAACATCTTCTGATGCTAGTCATGAAAGGTCTTTTGGTTTTTCGCTCTCGTAAGTTGCTCTTGTTGTTTTGGACTAAAGCAAGACGACCACAGATCATATAATGACTAGATGTCGCATTGGCCCGTTCCGTCGGCGAGAGAAAAGTGACACCACTTGGCCTAGCTGCGCTAGCTTCAAAATCTCAGGGCGACCGCGTGCTCAGAAGTAATGACGCTCGCTCGCGTCGAGAACAAAGTACGTACGGTACGTTGAGTTTGTTCAGGATTTGGCCACGCTGGCAAAATTTTGAAAAGTTCGAAATTTCCACCATTTTAGGGTGTAGTGTTATGTACCAGCTGATGAAGCAAAGTTGTCCACCTTTTTCTCGCACGAAGCGAGGTCTAGCCATTATATGGTCTGTGAAGACGACGCTTTTGGTTTGGACGGCTGGCCGCGTCGGAACGGTAATTCAGGGTCAGAGCGGTAATCATAAAAATCCCAAACGTGCGTCCTTCGATACCGATCATCAAAGCGGCTTATGAGTTTGCTCAAATCAAAACCATGTCAATTTTTCAAAAGTAAATTACGTGTTCATTGAGTCAAGCGAGACAAGAGGGATGATTCAAATTGGTCTACAAATAAAGTTTAAACCCTGATTAGGTCTGGCCCTCCGACATAAATGTGAGGTTTGGTGAAAAGTTGGTTTTTTATTTCACTCTTACAGGAAGCCTGAGTACTTTTTAGCGCATTTTAAAAGACGTTGGTCCGTCGCAATATTGGTACACCACATGTAGCCACCAAAAATATCAGAATCATCTCATTTTCTAACAGCATTGAGCATTTCAAGTTTCGGTCCACCTGCGCAGCACGACTCAATGTCCGCGATCTCACATAGTACTAAAGAAGCAACAGGCAGGTACAAAATACGAAAAACAAAATACCGCAAATATCCATTCAATTTGCTTTGCATAGCAACTAAACTACGAAAGTGTACCTTTTTGATTATATCTCAAATAAGTAGATGTAATCAAGGGATAAAAGTAGTTGACTGACACCATCGCATTATTTTTAAACGAGTGAAATCTCGATCTTCAATCGAAAACTCGTCACACTTGAGAAATGAAGGCAGAATCAGATCGGCCTAACGCCAATAAGTAATGAAAAATCGAAATCTTGTTTACGGAAAGCCGATAGCCACTATTATCAATGGAGTTTGATGGAAAAATAGCCCTTTTTGAGCCCAAATGAATGCTTATGGAACAGAACCATTTTCGAATTGAGAAAAACAGAATTTTCCTACTTCTATCCTTTCCCTTGTCATCCCATGCTTTAAGATGAATTATGCAATTATTTAATTTTGACGGCTACTTTCGGTTTCTATTAATTGTCTTTAGTCTCGGTTCATCACTAGAAAAAGATCTTCATAAGAAATTAAATAGTTTTCTGCTGTTTTAAACTCTTGCTTGACCTTCCACTCATAATGCAGATTTAAAATGGGAACACAATTGCGATTGATGGGCATGAAAAAAGATGAAGTAAAAGGAGTGATGTCAAAACCATGAAAAGCTTACAAAACGCGCTTTGTAGAGTTTGACTTAATTTAGAAAAAACCTTTCAAATCAAAGGCCAAATTCAGGAAGGTAATGAAATCCTAAAAAAGAACCCATTGCTTGGTCCTTGCACTGGATTTAGAAGGTTGAAGAAAACTTGAAGAATCTTTAAACTGAAAACTTAATTTTTTTAGTTTGGAAATATATCCACAAACATGGAAACTCAATAGGATCTATTTTCGTGTCCTTATCCGCTTATCCCTTTGCTATTTTCGTGCCCTTCAATGCGGTGAAGCAAACAAAAAATTGTCCATTTATTCGCCAGCCAAAACAACAAGCAAATGCTTGTTTTTATCGAACCTTATTGCTTGTGCCTTGGTTTGATTTTGACCTGATTGGCCAACTAAAATAGGTTTGTCGAAAGAACTCTACAATTTTCCAAAAAAAATTCTTTTGCAGTGATCAAGCACTGAAGCAAGTTTTGACACCTCGAATTTCAAGTTCAAGACCTTTCTGAGCGATCCCATATGACTAAAAGAATCTCGGATGTACAAAATTGTGTAATAGTTGTTTTGGTTGGACCTCTAACAAGTTTAGAAATGGCAGGTAACACAATTGGTCCTTTCTCATGGACGGCCAAGATGTAGATAGAAAACACTGAGGCAAAAGACAAAATCCGAACCGGCACATATTTTAAGAGTCACAATATGCCATCCAACAATTTTCATCAACCAATCATTAACCAACATTCTAAACAACAACGTAAAAGTAAAATGATTAAAAAGAGTTAATAAAATTGTTCATTTCTTGCGTGCGAAAACAGACGAAAATGGAGCAGGTGCTGTTTTGTTAGAGAATCTTCCAACATTTCTTGCTATTTCTGGCAGTTTGTTAACATAAATTTTGCGGTAGCCTAAATGACCGTGCATTCTAAAGAGTTGTCGACATCCTCCTTGTCGTTTACGAAGGCAAAATGACCATTTAGATTTCGATTTTGCAAAGGGTACTTGTTGATCATTTTTTCTGAAATCAAAAAGCTTACTTCAATTATTTCTGGGTCAAAGTACAAGTTTTTGCTTTAAGGTTTAATGATTCTGCAATCCCCATCTCATGTTTTCGACATACCTCTTCGATCAGGAACACCCCAATCAACGTCACATTATTTATGCAAATATTAACAGCAAGTAAATAAATATCCCCGATTTGCCATGTCATTAAGAGAATTCAAGATAACGCTCACGTATATAAACCTAAAGAACACATGAGAAATTGTACAACTCGTTTCTTGGGTTTGAAACAGTAAGACACAAATTCCCTTCAAAGAGAATACGAGATCCTTTGAAAAACTCAAATTATTCCACTTTGTCTTCTAGAAATGTTCAAATACGCTCTTGTTCTCGCCCTTTTGGCCGTTTCGGCCCAAGCCAAGACCCGCGTCCATCGTCTCCCTGAGAAGTTGGCGTAAGTATTCATCAATAACAAAATTTATATAACATTAAGCAACCCAATTAAGGTTCTAACCATATTTTGTCTACAGTCGTTTGCCCCAATTCCGAGCCACCGTCGACGAGAAGATTGTTGGAGGTGATGAGGTTGAGCCTAACTCCATTCCCTTCCAGGTAATAATTGGCCTTAAAAGTTTGACACAAGGCCTCTTTAATCATCTCTTATGTTTTGCAATAGGTGTCCCTGCAACAAAAGATGTTCGGCAACTTCCATTTCTGTGGAGGCTCCGTCATTGATTCTACCCACGTTCTGACCGCCGCCCATTGTTGCCAAGGTTTGGATGTGTCTGACACCCAAGTGGTTGCTGGTGAGCATGATCTGTCCCAGACCTCTGGTGACGAACAGGTGAATTACAAATACATGTTTCAAAAACTTTAATCTTGTTTAAGACCTTTGTTATGATCCCTAGGAAGTGGACGTGTCTGCCTATGAACAACATCCCGACTACTCGAGTGCCGCTTTCTCCAGCGATGTGTGCATGTTGACCCTGGCCAAGCCTTTGACTTTGAACAGGTATGAAAGGCCTCATTTATCCATTTCCCATGGCTTTATATCTCAATCCCGGTGACTCAATTACAGCAAGGTGTCCGGCGCTAAGTTGCCCAGCCAAGACCAAGACTTCACTGGAGACGCCGTTGTGTCCGGATGGGGTACCCTTAGCTCCGGTGGCAGTTCCCCCGACACTTTGCAATCCGTGACCGTGCCCATTGTGTCCCTTGATGGTAGGGATAGTTACTTGTGTGATTTTATTGATCTGGTACCAATCTCCATATTCCTTTCGATTAGAGTGCAGTGATGCCTACATTCTTGAGACCGTGGACGACACCATGATCTGCGCTGGTGAGGCTGGTAAGGACTCCTGCCAAGGAGACTCCGGTGGACCTTTGACTTGCGGTGGAACCCACTGCGGTGTGGTGTCCTGGGGATACGGATGCGCCATGGCTGGATACCCTGGAGTGTACGCCCGTACCGCCAAGTTCGCCGATTGGGTGGCCGAGAACACTGCTTAAATCAACAGATTCGAGTTTTGCGCAAATATAATGCCCGTTTGTAGAAACGAATAGAAACGAATTGTGTGATTTTTTTGACATTTAACGTTGGTCCGATGGTTTTTATATTTTGCAGACATTTAAAAAAAACCTTAGAAATACGGAGTGCAACTGAAGCATAATAAGAGCTCGCTTCATATTAGAGCCAAACTTTCTTAAAATGGTTCCAAAAATCATTTCTGTATTCTCAAAATGTGTGTCTTCATATTTTCAATCTATTTGAGTTCAACACCCACCAACACTGCTTTAAAAACAATGAGCCCGATAACTGATCCTAAATCAAGGCCAAAATATCTCACCAAATCCCACAAAATTGATTTTACAATAACGTAGAACATGCCTCATATTGAAGTACAAATTGGTAATACCCAGAAAAAACTCATGTGGATGCAAAAAGTTGAAGCATAGTGGAGGCGTAGTAATTTATACGGACTAGAAATAATCATCCTTGAGTACAGTTTCACCACTGTACAGGGTTATCAGTATTTAGTGCCACATGTCCAACAAAGAAGCGCTCGAAACAAAGTAACAGTACATTGATAGAGAAGAAACTTTAATTAAAGGAAAAAACGGTCGCGCAGGTCCAAAGATGTTTTACTAGGAACATCACAGGAATGAGAGAGCTTTCGTATTGGGAGAGACTCCAGAAGTTAGGGCTGTACAGTCCTCAGAGACGGTATGAAAGGTATCTGATACTGAATGTTTTCAAGAGCGTCGGTCATGGGCTCATGATCGTAGAGGTTTTACGTGCGTTCTGAGAGCACCTCCAAATCCAAGGGAATCTAGGCTTGTTCGATCAATGAAGTCCTCCTCTCTTCTTTATCGGGCTCCTTCATTGTTCAATTTGTTACCCATTAGTCTTCGTCGGGAATATGTAGGAGCTGATCCTCTAACAGCTTTTAAGGCAAGATTGGACAAATTTTTAGATACTATTCCTGACCAACCCACTATTCAGGGGTTGTATAGATCTGCCAACAATAACTCATTGGTAGATCAAATTTCGTATAAACGTTAATTATATAAACTATATTAATAATTAACTCTCTTTACAGGGAATCCCATTCCTTGTAGCGGTAATAAAAAATCCCCCCTCAAAAAAATTTAAAGCATACTAAGGTGTAGTTATGGTAAGTCTTGGCGAGATTGATTGATTTGTTAAGAAACTATGATTTTGTAAGGCCAAATGGTACCTGAATTGCTTTTAGATAAAAGAAACTATTTGTTAGGCATACACCTGTATCTTTCGTGTTATTTCAACACTTGGACATATTGTTTTGTTATCAATTATTGCTAAAGTCTGGGGGACGTTAACTATCGACTACCCTTTAGTGTATGAGTTGCGTTGTACCCGGTTGTACCATCGCAAAAAGGCAGCTTACGTGCTCAGGGCGACATCTACTTGAGCGTGATTATTTTTTTAATCCAACTGCGCGTTCACCATGCTTCAACTCTTGACAGTCGAAAAAAGCGACCTCAAGCGGCGAAGTAGAGAAATTCCTAAAATACGCCCTTCACTTTGCAAAGTTTGAATGCCTCTCGTACATCCCCAGTGATTTGAAATTGGCAGCAATTAACAACAAGTTGTTAATTATTGTATCAAGAAATATTCTTAAATTTTGGGGACATCAAGATTTTTGCCTCATTTTGAAGTTACCACAGGTTTAAAATGTCAACTTCAGTCCAAAATTACTCACCTTGTACATATGAGGACGGAGAAAAAAGGGAAAAGGAGAAGAAGGCAAGAGAACTGTCAACCAAATCGGAGTGATCAATTTCAGGCCTTCAAAAAGGAGATGGGGAAGCTCTCAGACTTCTGAATTTTGATGCATTACAAGCTGATAACTTTTAAAGTTAGAATATATGGCTCTAGACTGAAATGAAAAAGAAACACCAAATACTTACAAAATTTGCATAAAAAGCAAAAGAAGTAAATAAACCGGGTCTCTTAGTACTAGCGTGCACTACACGGTTTGAATTGCGAGATTCTATACTTCCAAAGCCTTTCAACAAAGTACAGACCTGTGTCAATTATTTTTCAAATGTAATTAATTACAATTGCAATTACTTTGGTCTCAAAATTAGTTAAATACAATTACAATTACTTCAATATCAAATGAAATTGATTACAATTACTTTCAAAAAGTAATTGAATTACGTATACATTCAATTACTTTTAAATTACATTATTTTTCAAAGCCAACTGGAATTCTTTGTTTGTAAGTGTAAAATATGTAAAGGGCATCCAAACCTTTTGAGCTGGGTGATTCAATTTATATGCTGAAAAATATTGGAAAGGTGGGGGAATATCTGCGAAAATATTAATCCTGCTACGTCCTACGTAGCTTAAAATCAAAATCGTACAATATCCAGTAATCTAGCTACATATGTGTAAAAGAAAAACAAAAACAGTAAACAGTGTTCTGATTGTTTGTCAAAACACAATTTTAGAGGGAAAATAAATAAACACTAGAATAACTTTTAAATAAGCAGTAAATTGTCAAGCACTCAAAAGGTAACAAATGAATCAACTGTTGCCCAACGTTACGAACATTATTTCTAAGACAGATGAATGTCAACTTTGACTGTCCATGGCAGAAAGATACATTTTGTCAAAAGCAACTAACTTGCAAACTTTTACCTCATTCCTTCAGACAATGCTTCGTAGAGTTGCCATCTTCACACTTCTCGGAACTTTGTCCCTGAACCCTTGTCTTGGAATTTGGCCTACCAGTTTTGTTAGAGGTTCAGGTTGTGGAATAACGCGAGAGATAATTCTTGGAAGAATTGACTACAAACATCCGGAAGTTACAACTCCATGCTCCTTTATCCAATATCACCAAGTAAAGCCCCTGAGTGCCATTTTGGATCAAAAAGTTTTACAC